>JAPYZJ010000716.1:0-45979 GCA_030522765.1 Ophioninae sp. B BG-2022a
CGAGAGAGAAACACACATATATATATAAATAAATCATAAATTATTAAACTAACCCACCCAACCACATTCCCCCTACGTCCCCGCCCCTTCTATATGTTTCGTGCATTTCAGAAAAGCATACAGGTAGTTTACATAGTTCTTGTTGTTGTTTGTTTTTTTTTTTGTTTTTTTTTTCGCAAGGAGATTACTATTCAAATACCATTATGAACGACCATCGTTTTTTACTACATTCGTGGTCACGATCAAATATTCGTATGATCGATTTCTTTTTTTCTTGTTTTTTTTTTCTTTCCTCGTACTTCAATTATTATTATTAATATTAGATATCAATGTACCCTCAACTAACATACTAAACGCTACATCAAGACTCGTTTCTGGAATGTGCCCGATCCTCGCGATTCTATCTATCGAATCTCCTGTCGTTCGTTTTCATCGATCACTATCCACCCTCAGCACAGTAATTCCCAACGATTTTTCAAAACCGCTAAGAAATTACGTTCCGGCATCGATTTTTCTCTCAGACTGTACTCGCGTGCAAAAAAAAAAGCTTACTGTCAAGTGTCCCGTGGAAAAAATATAGTTTTTTTCTTTCTTCGTGTTCTTCGAACCCCCCAAAAAATCGGGGATTCTTTTTCCTATCCGGTCAAAAAAGAAAGTGTTTTTTCGTTTCTCAAATTCCCAGTTGAATTTCATCGAAACCGTAATGTGAAAAAAAAAAGCGGACTCTCGACACTCAAAAGTATTCGGCAGCATTCCAGAAAAGTACAATTTTAAGAAAATAAAAATTATAGTTGAAACAAACAATTACATTTAAGAACATGTTTTTTTTTTTCGAAAAGAAAAAAAAACATCATTGTTCCATAATAGTGAATATTATAATAATTATTTCTCGATGGAGGCGGCTCGAGGCGCGCGACCAAATATTTCTCGTCTCGTTAACTCTTTTCGGGTCGTTACGTGCGTATATACGTTACTTTTTTTTTCTTTTCATTTTTTTTTTTTATGTTGATTTATATTTGTTGGTGCTCGTAATTGATCGTTTATGAAAATTTCTCGGTATTACCTTGCGAAATTATTTGACGCACGTACCAACTGATTTACCTCGTGTGAAGCGTCACTGCTGTACGGGAGTTGGCGGGTAGGGATATCCGTAAGGTGGAACAGCCTGGAATTGTCCATAGCTGAGAGACTGATAAGCGCAGGCGTTCGCGGGTGGCGGAGGTGGTCTGTTCGTCTGGAAGAATTTGTTATTGACGAGGCTCTGAATGCTGCTGTCGGTATGTCCACCGGATGGCATCATGAACGGCGGTGGAATGGAGTACATTCCTTGGCCATTGGGTGTCGCGCCGTAAGCTTGATTTTGTCGATTGTTCATGCGATTGCCTTGATAGCCGCCAGTTCCGGTGGCGTTGTTACCGTTGCGTCCTTGATATCTCGGCCCGACCGAGCCGTTTTGTTGATAACCGTTGCCACCGTTACCACCGTTTTGATAACCGTTCGGATAGCCGTTAACGTGACGATTCTGCTGTGGTTGTTGCTGATGTTGTTGTTGATGATGTTGAGGAATAGCAGCCTGCGATCCCTGATGATAACCGTTCTGATAATTGTTTTGACGATTGTTCGAGTACCCGTTGTTCTGACGCATCAACGAACGCTCGTGCATTGGATTAGCGTGCCAGCTGTTGTTACCGACGTAACCGTTTCCTGTCGGACTCGAATTGCCACGAGGACTTCCGTTGTTGCCCAGACCGTCTTTTGGATTACTCGCCGATCTCGCGACGCTCCAACGTTGTCGACCTTTGCCGAATTGATTGCGCTGAGAGTTCGCCAATTCGGCCAATTGCGGATTTATCACTTGGCCGGCTTCCTCGAGTACAGCTATCAGCTCTTTAGCTTGACGAGCGTTGTTGGGCGTGAAATAAGCATAGGCCGTTCCCGCCGATTGACAACGTCCCGTTCTTCCTATCCTGTGGATGTAATCTTCGGAACTGTTAGGATAATCGAAATTCACGACGTATTTGACATCTTCGACGTCGAGACCACGAGCCGCTACGTCAGTTGCGACTAAGATCGGTGTTTTGCCATTTCGGAACTCGGCTAGAACGTAATCACGCTCGGGTTGCGATTTGTCTCCGTGTATCGAAATCGCTGACCAACCTTCACGCTTTATCGCTTTCGTTATGTCGTCAACTTTTTTCTTCGTTTCGACGAATATTATCGTTTTGTTGCCCCGCTCGCAACCGATCTCTCGTAGCAAAACGGACAATTTTTGTTCCTTTTCGTGTTCTTGACATATCTCGATTATCTGACGGATATTGTGATTCGCAGCGAGGGTCAAAGAGCCGATGTTTATTTGGATGTAATCCGTTAGAAAATCTTCCGCCAGGGCTTGAACTTCTTTCGGCCATGTTGCTGACCACATCAAGACTTGACGGTCCGGTCTTATCTGCTCTATTATCTTACGTATCTGCGGCTCGAAACCCATGTCCAACATACGGTCAGCTTCATCCAATACCAGATACGTACATCTTCGCAGATTCGTTGTTCCCTTCTCCAGAAAGTCTATCAAACGTCCAGGTGTCGCGATACAAATCTCCACACCGTGCTCAAGGTCACGAGCTTGAGGACCCTTCGGCGAACCACCGAAGATACAGGTGTTACGAATCCTCGACGCCGAACCGAAATCACGAGCCACTGTTTGTATCTGCTGAGCCAACTCTCTCGTTGGCGCCAACACGAGAACGATCGGCCCGTCTCCGCGACTCAAACGCGGCTGATTATTTATGTGCACTGTCGCCGGGAGGATGTACTATGCAAGAAACGAGAAGAAAAAAAAAAAGGAATTTTCAGACGGAATATGTCACGCTTTTGAAAATATAATCTCATCCTCGTTTTTCTATTGATTTTTTCGTTTTTCATTCAGTCGCTAAGATAAACTTTATTCAAGACGTTTAATGAACGAACTTTATGAGATATAGCATTTTTTAACAATTCGTGCTTCACTCTAACCCTTAAATGCGCACTGTTATATAAATACAACATTCCAAAAACCATAGATTTAAAAAAAACTTATAATTTTTTAATTACTTTGACTAATAATATCGTATATCGTTCAAAAACACAAATTACTAGTCAAAATAATTACAAAATCATAAGAAGTTCTTTTTAATCTATGGTTTTTAGATCGTTCTATTTATATAACAGTGCGCATTTGAGGGTTAAATTCATCGTTTTCAGAAAATAAAAGAAAAACATTAAGAAATATATTATCCAAAGAAATCGCGTTCGAGTCACTTTAAAAATCACTATTTTGCAGATTTCCCATAATTCTTACACAAACAGACACGGGAAATCCGAAGCTTGATTTTTCACCGGAAATAAACTCGTCTTGAACTCGACATACTTATTTTGTCAACAAAATGGGAAAAAACAAAATAAGCACGAAGCGACTGAGAGCGAATGAGATCGGATTCGAAGTGCAAATCGTAGAGAAGAGATACTTACGGCTAGTGTTTTTCCCGAGCCAGTTTGAGCGATACCGACCATGTCGCGTCCGCTCAAGGCGATGGGCCAGCCTTGCGCCTGAATAGCGGTGGGCTCTTGGAAACCCTGTTTCCTTATTTCCTGCATGACGTACTCGGGAAAGTTGCTTTCCTCGAAGGCTTGTATCGGATACGGCGTGTTGTTTCCCTTGACGGTGATTTCTTTACCGGCGTGATACTGAGTGACCTCCTCCGTTGTCCTTCCTCTGACATTGGCGTGCGGAACGTACAAGTTCTTCGCTATTGTAGGCAACGGCGTAATTTCCCAATTAGGCTTTTTCAACTGATCGCCGGGACATTTTTTCTGATTCTGTTTTTTCATGGCATAATCGTTCTGATTTTGTTGCTGGCTGTTCCAGTACGTTCCGCCGCCTCCGCTCCTGTTGCCGTATTCCCTGTTCCCCCTGGGTCTGTAACTGAACGTTCTTTCAATTTACAACGAAAGCGAGCGAGTCCTCGCTCTTTACGTTTCGAGAAAGGGAAAAACGAATCCGATCAAATTTATAGATAAAACGTGTATTTCCTAGTGAAATTGGAAGAAAGTCTCTAGAACGGAATATGCGCCATGAAAGTTCGACTCAACGATTGCAAATGTCAATATATTATTTTTGTCAACGAAAACGATAAAAATCGAAAAAACAAATCGAAAGCTAATGATCAGTGACCTGATAGGAATCTACCGGATGAACTACAAGAAAGTGTGTCGTTCCGTCGGAAATCATTCCAATTCGTAGGAAAGCGTCGTTATCTTTAGATATCAATATACAGTTGTTATCAAACTCTTATCAATGACAACACAGCAGTGACTTTAAAATCGTCTAAATTGAACTTCTTCATTGAACGGTATTCAGAGAGAAAAATCCGTATACTTCAAAATTCATTAGTAATTAGACCCTTGACAAAAAAAAATTGCTTCGGTCTCGTCCTACATGAAAAAAAATCGTGCCCTTTCGGAATAGCGATGGAGGTTATTGATTCGAGAATTCTCAGGTCGTTCATCGTAATTTATGCGGGTTTAAGTAATATTCAGATGAGGTAGATGAAGGTAAAGAAAAACCGATCGATCTACAAAATGGCGGCCGCTGGCAGGGAGAAGTACGAAGTGTAACAGTTCTATATATATACACATTTTATCGACCCCGCGAGCCGCACACGGTAACGAAACCTCCTTTTATCCCCCTCCAGCTGAAGTGAAAATTTTCATCGTTTCGAAGACTTTTCAAATGTTCCCCGACGAGGATTCCTCGCGATTGGATGTACTTACGAAGTTTGATTGGGATATCCGTTGCCGTACATCTTCGTTTGGAGATCAGTTTCGTTAAAACGCGAACTGATCTACTCGTCGTTTCGTCTCTCTTCTATGCGTATAACGTATAATAGATATACACCCGCGGATGTATATACGTATATACGCGTTTCTCTCTCTCGCTCTTGCACGCAGTCTCCGCACTTAGAAAACGACGATGGCAGCCGTCTCGCCAATCAAACCTACCAACAAGAAGAACCGTCTATCTAAATCGCGATCCTCTTTTTTTTTTCCCCCGGCCAATTTCCCCAACGGATGTTATTAGGAAAAAGAGTAACTTGGACGAGCGACAAAATTTGACGATCGAAAGAAAAACAGAGCGATCGAGAGGTGTTCGGTACAAGAAGCGGTTATCTCGTGATAACTTACCCGAAGGACCCGGCGAACAGAGGAGCTACACAATGGCTGACAGGCACACTGGGGAAGACGGAAACGAACGACTGGGCGCAACGCGAGACTATACCGTACCTTCACACGAACACTACTATCACGTGAAACTTCCAGAATCGTCACGTGACCCCCGGAACGAACCAATCAGAGAATCAGACTGGCGCGACACAGCGAGCGCCTCGACCAATCATAGAGCTTCGTCTAAAATCGATCCCTTGCCTCGCGCACTGGCTTTCGCTTTCTCTCGCTGTTCTTTCCTTCTTTTTCTCACTCCCTCTCTCTCTCTACTTTTATTAGGTTTTTTTACTCTGTAGTTTCACGTCTCGCACCCCCCCGCGCGTCCCACAAGCCAACGGAGAATATCCCACTCGAATTGCTTCTGTTAGGTGTATACAGGTATACGGCGGTCAACGCGACGCTTTCAAACTCGCGTTCTCCTCTGTTCGATAAAATTGTATGTGTGGCACGCGCGCGCGCGTGTGCGTTTCTATCGCGCGAGTGCGTTACCGGGGTGGTCGCTTCTTCGGCTTTTTTTTTCCTTCCACATTCGCAGGTGCCATCCCATCAGAGACTCGAGGGTGGGGAAGCTCGTCGATAAAAATCGAAATAATCAAAAAAATACTCGGAATTCGCCCGCCGAAGGGATCGGAATTTTTTTCGTTATTCCGTTCCCTTTTTTTCAATTATTTCGATGGATTTTCATGACTCGTGCATTTCGTGAAGGGAATGCGAAAAATCGTATGGTTTTCGAGATCCTTCCAGTACGTTCGTTTTGCCATCACGAGAATCTTCAGCGTGGCACGGTTTGCCCGAACGCAGAAAAAAATAAAACGAAAACAACCCTGGTCGTTCTCGAGTCGAAAGGCGTTAGAAAAAATCCTGTTTTTTTTTATCAGTGATCCCCTCGTGTATAGTATTATCCATCCATCCATCCATCCATCCATTATAGTGCATGTGAATTTTACGATTGTAAAAACGTTTCCGGAATTGGAACGAATTCGAGCGGAAATAAGTCCACGCTTAACAAATCGGGCAGTCTCCACCCAAAATCCAACGAACTTGGCAAAATCGAGACGCTATGTTTAAGCCTTTCAAGCTAGTATTATCGCGTTAACTTTACTGGTATCTTCAGAACAATAAAAAAAATAGGGAAACGATTAACGCTAAGAAAAGCAAAGAAAATAGCAACACGATAAACGGTCGACTTTCATACGTTCGTCGCAATGCGAAATACCACTTTGATAGTACAAATAGAGAATCTATTCTTCGCGCGATCATTGGTTGACATCGAACGAGAGCTAACATAACCTGTAAAACGTGTCTACGTGGACGAATCTACACGTATAAACACGGAGAAAAAAACGTTGAATTCATCCGTAACTTTGGCTATCCCTAAATCTGGCAATCGTTCAAAATTCGGGACGTTTCCTCAACTGAATTGTAACTTTTGTAATTTCCTCGAAATTCACGGAAAGATACTCGAGTATCTCCAAATTAAGGACATGTCGAAGACACACGTGACACACGAGTGCGAGAGAGATAGAAATTTTTAAATCGTAATTTCTCAAAGACGAAACATTTTTATCGTAAAATTCAAGCATCTATTTTCGTCTCTATGAATTCTACAAAAACTGATGCTCGATTTTTCGTCGTAAACTTAATCGACGCCGAGAAAACGAATTTCGAAAATTTGTGAGGTTATGTCGATGTTCGTCATGCCCTTCACGCTAAGTATTAAAAAATGTAATTTCTTTGAGATCAGTAACTCTCAAGAATAGCAAGTTTTTCCAGTCGCATGGCAACTCCGTCCTCTTTGGCCCTAAGATCCAAGAATACGAGACCGCCGATCGAGAATATAGCTTTGCGGATTTAAAAAAGTGTCCAAGTTTTTCAAACATATCCCCACCGGTTCCCTAGCTTCTGGCAATCGTTCCGTAGCTCGGCCTGCGGTTTCGCGTGAACGGGGTGACTCGAGAGTGGGGGAATCGATAAAGTACTCGGGCAAGAGAGCCAATGGAACGAGTTGCCAAGGCACGGGAGACTTTTGCCCCCTGCCGGCGCTTATCTCCCTCGGAAAATCGATCGAGCTGAGCTCTGCACGGTCCGATTCGCGGGGGATCCGTTCACGATAAACTTCGAAAAAAAAAAAAAAACATATTTTTTTTAATCGAAAAAAAAGAGGATAGAACAGAAATTTCGAAAAAAATGCTGACGTTGAACAACTTTTGGAATTTTTAACAAATTTTATTTGTTACAATTGCATTAAATACTGTACATTGATGAACTCGTTTATCTCATACGTAAATACAGAGGAATGGATAGCCAGGTTAATGCTTTTCGTTAAGACACTCATATTCCATGAAATTATACTTTTTTCTTCTTTTTTTTTTACCAAGCTACAAAGAAAAAGTGTACACGTATAAGTAACCCAAATACGGGAAATGACGTCACGCGGTGTTTTGCAATTGGAGAGAGAGAGAGAGAGAGAAGAGTGAGAGAGAGAGGGCCGGAAACGTGTGTTTACGCCAATAATAATGCATAAAAACATCGGAGAAAGGTGATAGCAATAATTTGCAGGTTATTCGAGAGTGTCTCCGATCGGACTTTTATTGAAATCGTTTTATTGATTTTCGAGCCTCCTTTACGCACACCCACACGGCTGGTGTTTTGTTTGGGTTTGTTTTTTTCCCTCTCTTTCTTTCTCTCTCCCGAACTCTCTCGTTTAATTCCTAAGTTGCATAGTATGGTCAATCTGATTTAATATCGTCAATCCGAGCGTGATCATCTCTCGCTGCTCCAGTAACTCTTTCCGATTACTTCTGTAAAGAAGAAAAAAAAACGAATTTCAGTATTTCGAAGCGTGAGAGTGAGGAATTTTGAAGCTGGGTTTCAGAAACGTCGAAAGTTTTGTTTTTCTCGAAGTCATTTTTAATTTGAAGATATTTTTTAACGAATCGACGATTCGAGAGTAATTATTTTGTTTTTGGAATTTTGAGATTTTGATCGTTCGTTTTTCTCTTCCTTTAGTTGATGAATCAACCCGAAGAAAAGGAAACCGGAAGTCAAGAAGAAAAAACGAATTTCAGTATTTCAAAGCGTAAGAGTGATTAATATTTAAGCTGGGTTTCAGAAACGTCGAAAGTTTTGTTTTTCTCGAAGTCATTTTTAATTTGAAGATATTTTTTTAACGAATCGACGATTCGAGAGTAATTATTTTGTTTTTGGAATTTTGAGATTTTGATCGTTCGTTTTTCTCTTCCTTTAGTTGATGAATCACCCGTTGATGAATCACCCCTCGGTGTTTGGGTTTGCATTAATCGTGGATTTGAAGCTCTGAAACTCGAAGAAAAGGGAACCGGAAGTCAAGAATACTCGCCTGTGCGATTGTTAACGGGCGAACGACTTCTCGAATAGCTGCGGCTGTAACTGCGCCTGTTACGGCCGTTATGTTCCCTGCTGACGCTTCGACTCGCGCTGCGACTTCGGCTCCGCGAGTAGCTGCGATCCCTTCCGGTACGACCGCCACCCCGACCGCGCCATTTGTTTCGTCCGCCGCCTAGAGGAAACGATATTATCATTATTAATCAACATCGCAAAAAAAAAAAAAAGAAATTTAGGACCGTAAAATATGAATCAAAAATTTCAAATTCATCATTTGAAATGATGAATTTGAAATCATCAAATTTCAATTCAAAATTTCACCAAATTTGGCCATGGTCAAATTGATAAACGAACGACCATTTTTTCGTCAATTTTTTTTGGATCAATGAACACGGAAGCAAATCGTATTACTACCCAAAAGCCGTTATGGAAATTGAAGAAAATACGAAGTTTGCTAATGTTTCGAACGGAAGAAACGTCGAGGTTTGTAAAAAAAATAAAATTCGCCGTTGCGACGATTTTTCGAATTTCGGATATTTACCACCTCGATGTCGTCCGTATCCACCTCCGTTTCTACTGTCCGCGAGCTCGAGCAATTTCGGATTGATAACTTGATTCGCCTCCTTCAGTACTTGTATCAAGTCGTTGGCTTTGTTCGAATTGTTGGGAGTGAAGAAAGTGTACGCAGTTCCGGTTTTCTGTCTTCGGCCCGTACGGCCGATGCGATGCACGTAGTCTTCCGAGCACGAAGGGTAATCAAAATTGATAACAAACTTCACATCCTCCACGTCTGAAATGTACATACAGGAGAGAGCGTTGACAGCGTGAACTTTATCGGAGCCGCGATTACGCGATCAACAGCATTCTTTTCTTTTTTTTTTAATTTTTATTTTATTATTATCATTTTTCTGTTTAAAATTTTTTTTTTATTTATTTATGAAAGAGCATCGCTTCGTTTTCAATTATTTGGCTTTGCGCTACGATATTTCTGCTTTTGACAGTTAAAAGACAATTCTGATTAAAAACTACGTTACGCAATGCAAATTGATGAATTTTTCGCTGAACGAATATATACAGGGTGGCCGGAAATTCGATTTATATCTTTAAAGGGGTTTATAGTAGAGGTCATTTGCAACAAAAAATGTCCCATCAACTGGCGGTCGGAAATTGATGGTTATTGAGATATTGATGTTTTTCTGTTTTCTGAAGAATTTCCTTTCTGCCTAAAATAAAAAAATATGAAAAAAATACGCTATGATAAACAACGATTTGATACTTTTCTGAGCAGACCAAGAGTTAGCGATTATTTAAAAACAAATTTTGCGTCCAAATTTTACATAATCTGAAAATTAAAAAGTCAATTTTCGATCCTCAGTTGATGGGACATTTTTTGTTGCAAATGACCTCTACTATAACCCCTTTGAAGGAATAGGTCGAATTTCCGGTCACCCTGTATATATATATATTCATTTATTTAAAAAATTGACCGTCAAATACAAATTTATTTACGCAATAGCGATAAACAAATTTCAAACAAAAACGCAAACAATGCTTTAGCATTTTCTTGTAGTTGCGAAACTCGACAGAATTAACACAGTGATCCAATGACGACGAAAAAAATTCGAAGCGCTTTTTCTTTTTTTTTTCATTGCTTTTGCAACAGTGCTCTCTATTAAAAATGTTAGTACGACTAGGAACGGAGTTCAGGGAAGGAACTGAATCCACACGGAAAAAAAATATCTTAACGAAAATAAAATAAAGTTTTACTGGAATTTAAATGTTTTCTCAAATATTGAAGTTACTTCCGATATTTTTCGTTGTGCAACAAAGCGGAGGTAAAAAAAACACTATCGTCAATTCCGTCCAAAAGAAAAAAGCGAAGTGAAAAAACGACAAATGTGACCTTTGAACATTACAATCAAAATTACGAATTAAATTTGTCCAAAAATAATTTTCATAAATAATTTTCAAAACATAATTTTCAAAATTAATTTTACAGGAGAAGCAACATCGGGGTGCAGCCAGAAGGGAAAATGGTGGAAGGCACGTAATCGGAAAGGAAATATGTGACTTTAGTTAACTAATCTTTAGGAAATATGTATTATTATTATTATTATTATTATTATTATTATTATTATTATTATTATGTATATATATATACATAAGCATGTCAGAAAAAAAATCATACGCTACTCCTTCAAGCAGTATCAGGTACGGAAAAAATTCACGCCAAAATTCCGCAGTCCAATTCGAATTCAAGTGCTACTGAAATTCATTGTTATTTTAATTTTTTTTCAACAGCAGTTTGTTAAAAAAAAAGATTTCTCCTTACAGAAAAAAATATTGTATTCATGTAGGAGATAATTATAAAATAAAATAAATTATCAATGAATTCATAATTATTAAATAACAAAATAATTATACGTTCGAGAAATTGTTGAATTAGATTTTGGGCCAGGCAAAAACGACCCACGTTCACGGGTGGTGGCATAAACGGCAAATTAACTGAATTAATCAAATAGCGGTAAAAATAATCAACCGTAACCGTAAAAACTCGAGTCGGAGAAAGAAAATTTGAAAAGAAAACCCAAACAAACTCGAGTCGGAGAAAGAAAATTTGGCGTACAGTTTTTTTTTCGTACCGAACAATCTGATCGAAGCGAGTGAGAATTGACGTTTCGTTTCAGGCACCTTTGCATATATATACATAAGAACGAAAAATGAATAAAGAAAAAAAAAAAAAAAAGAAAAAAAAAAAAGATGAACGAGGCATCGGGCGATTGTCGGTAGCAACGTACGGGCAGGGCCTGGGCTGTTTACGCTCGCTCCAGCTACACAGCCTCCAGCCGTTTCCGTTGCGAAACGGGAGACGCGAGCCCCTTGGCTCGGGTATATATTTCATTCAGTGGGGGCATCTCTTTCGACCATCGGCCGTCGTCACCAGGGTAGTGGCCGCTAGCCCGGTAATCCCTGTTCTTTTATTTTCGTAACTCACGAATATTCGGCCAGTTCGGTTTTTTTTTTTTTTAGATTCTGTTAATTTCGCAAAATGGCGAAAAAAGAGAGAGAGATAGCCCACGAGATCTCTCTACAAAGAAATATTCAGTTTTTTTTTTTTTATGTTATTATTTTTCACTGTTTCGTCTCTCTCTCTCTGTCTCTCTCGCTCTCGTTCTCTCATGGATTTTCTTGTGCGCTGGTGCACACCAAACCGATCACCAGCATGGTTGGGCCCCCAAGAGTGTAACACAGGCGTAGAAGCGGAGAACCCGTGTGTGAGAGATAGCGAGAAGAGGCATCGCCAGATTCAGGCGCCATGACAGACACCAGTAGCAGTCAGGAGGAGTATAACGACCCACAAAACAGTGTGGGGGTTTGTTGTTGGGTGTCCCCTTGGTGATCTCTCATTCAATGGATCCCCCATCGCGGACAACACACTTTTCCGCCAGGGCGGGGGGGGTCACGAAGGAAGGCCCCCCCTCATCGAGCAGTAATTGACGATTAGAGGCACGCGCAGCAGCCACCGCAGACAATGCAAACCAGTTGTATGCCACCACCGAATTTTTCAAAGAGGCGGGTCTCGGGGCGACTCCCCATATATTGCTTTGCATTACCCGACGTGGGCCTGCGCGCAATGTGCCTCTGCAATCCAAACAAACATCGAGCCGCGTTAGCTAAATAATGTTTTCGATTTTTTTTTTGTTTTTTTGTTTTTTTTTTAATTTTTGTTTTGCAACCACCTTGAAGATTCTGTTACAGCCTCATTTCTCGATATTCAACTGATAAAATATTGATTGGTTTCGTTACGAGTTCCCCGATTCCCATTATCTTTCGAGTTGAATTATATTAATTAATTGATTGAGCTTTATTGAATTATACTTATTAATTAATATTGTATTAATTAATCATTTTCAGTTATGTCACAGAGAGTCAAACTCCAGGCTTGTATTTTATATGTTTACGTTTTCTAATTGTGTCAATTTTCAATTTTCGTTTGAGGAGGACTTCGTACCTCGTCGAACAATAATGGCGAAGATTACTGATTTTTATCAGATGAAACGTTTACGTTCGATGGAAGTTTCGATGTTTCCGGAAGTTCCACCACACTGATCTAATGTTTCAGAAATTGTTGGAACTTTAATGTTAAAAATCCAATGTTGAACCAATGAGAAAAATCGGTAGACTTTTATATTGATCGGTGAAGCCCTCGATCATCCTCAAACGATTTCTCTCTCCCTCTCTCGTCAGAATTAAAAGCCAAAGTTTGACGAGAAAAATTGACCAATATTTCTATAGTTTTAACGAGATTCTCGTTATTTACGTTGATCGAGTTTGAAGCGGAAAAAGAAAACTGTCTACGTGATTGCAATTGTTTGGAAAATTGATCGCCTTTATCGTGATATTAAATCAATTGTTAGGATGGACGAATCGGTCCGTTACTCACCAAGTCCACGAGCCGCTACGTCGGTCGCCACTAGAATAGGCGCTTTGCCCGATCTGAAATCTGATTCGTGTACGATTAGACATTGCTCGTTTTCGGACTTTGGGTCTTTGGGAAACAAACAGATTCGTCGATTTCGACGAGATCGATGCGATTCTACGTCGATTTATACCGATCTCTATCTTATCAGTGAGCATCGATTTTCAAGAGATTTCGAATTCGATTATGAACGGAAGATTCGAAGAAGAGGATAATGATTACCTTGCAATACCCAGTCTCTTTCCTGTTGTGTTTTGTCGCCGTGAATGCAAACGGCAGGCCATCCGTCTCGTTTCATTTTACGCGTAATTTCTTCGACCCTTCGTTTCGTTTCGATGAAAACGATCGTTTTGTTTTCCTGTTCGGCCATTATTTCCTTCAAGAGCGTACTCAATCTGCAAATATCGATTTTTTTCGTGAATTGAAAGTCGGGTTGAAAAGCGATTGCAAAACGCGATCCTTACTTGTTTTCCTTTTCGTAATCTTGGCAAACATCGATAATTTGCAAAATATTATGATTGGCCGAAAGCTGCAACGATCCCACGTTGATCTGGGTGTAATCCCTGAGAAAATCTTCTGCCAAGTTTTTCACCTCTTTTGGCCAAGTTGCTGACCACATGAGAGTTTGCCGATCGGGCCTTATCTGCTCAATGATTTTTCGGATTTGGGGCTCGAAGCCCATATCCAACATTCGATCGGCTTCATCGAGAACGAGATACGTGCAACGTTTGAGATTCGTGCGACACGATTCCAAAAAATCGAGGAGCCGTCCCGGTGTCGCTATTACGATTTCCACGCCGCCGTCCAAATCGCGCGCTTGCGCGCCCTTAGGTGCACCACCGTAAAGGCACGTGTTTCTGATTCCCGACGAATGCCCAAAATCGTCGGCTACCTGTTGTATCTGTTGGGCCAGCTCGCGCGTCGGTGCTAGCACCAAAGCTATTGGGCCGTCTTTCCGCGACAATTTCGGCTGGCTGTTTATGTGAACGATCGCAGGTAATATGTAGGACAAAGTTTTTCCGGAACCGGTTGATGCTATGCCAACCATGTCTCGTCCGCTCAATGCGATAGGCCATCCCTGAGCTTGAATCGGCGTTGGCTCTTTGAAACCCTGTCGTCTGGAAAATTTTTGATCGATCTTTATTACGATATACATTTATACATCGTTGTCAAAAAATATTTACGATTTTTCGTACGAAATCGTGGTCAAATTGAATTGTTTTTATTTTTTATTTTTTCAGCGGAAACTCTGCATTTTACGTTTCTATAATGAATAGAAAAATTTTCGCCGTGTTTAGTTTAGTTCGTTTTTACTTGCTGAACCGTCAAAGAAAAAGTCAATACAAAATGGAGTAATCATGAATTTACAAGCTCACTTCACGTTGTACACGATTAATTTTACAAATACTTAATTTAATAATAAATTAATACTCATAACTGACAATTTTCTTCGCGTAATAATAATTAACGTAAAATTCTGATATTGGCATGTGCCTGATCAAGGTTTATCGCTGGAATTTCGGGTGATTCAATTTGATTCGTTCTGCAGCTATTAATGCCTGCGAACACTCTAAAATATTTTATGTATCATTATTCTATCAAGAACTATCATTCCTCAAAGTTTCAAGAAGTTCGAAGTTTTTTTGTAGTATCCATCTAATAAATACATTAATTACTATCAATGAGCTCGTTTTATCTTCTTCCGTGATTACTACCCATCTAAAGACTTCTTATACTTTATTATAGAATAAACAAACGAACAGCAATTTGCAATCTAGCCGATATTCAAATTTCAAAAGAAAATTCCACCATGCATATCGGTCATGTAGACTTACTTGATTTCCTTGATAACATAATCGGGGAATCCTGCTTCGTCGAAGGTAAACACAGGATTGGGTATGTTGGAGCCCCTCAGTGTGATTTCTTTGTCGCTTCTGTACTGCTCGATAATTCGCATATCTCGGTTGTGTACAACGTCGCTGGGAATGTAAAAGTCTTTTTTGAAGGGTTCCAAGCGATTAAGATCCCAGCGCGGCTTGCGCAGATTCGCTCCGGGCTGGTTTCGTCCTCCTCTGCTGCTTCCCATGCCGCCTCTGTCTCGCGCCCCTCCGCCACCCCATCCCCTTCTGTCCCGAGGTGAACGACTTCGAGAACGACTCCGCGATCTGCGTCTTCTCTCACGATCCCGGCTACGGCTAGAAACGTTTCACTCGGAATGAACTTAAGGGGGAGATGATAAATGAATTGCGGCGAGGCAATTGCGTATTGCGTCGTGACATCATTTACAAAGCTACGCTAACGGGTAACGGTAGAAATTCTTCGGTTGCATCTAAAGGCTTCTAGCAGAGTTTTGATATAAATGTGACGTAGCTTCGTCGCTAACGTAAAAAAATATCGTATTGCGTATAGGTATATTCCCCATGGTGAATTTTATTATCGGACATAATAAACAGATGCATAAAAAGATATGTCATGAGTATAGGTTGAGTAGTATGCTGCAACAGACAAATCGTGTACGCGTGTGTGTGTAAATTCATTGGGCCATGGCCGCATTGGCGCCTTTCGAGCAAGCGCTAACGATCATCATCGCTCGCGCAATTCATATTTCATGCTTACATAATTCGTCATCGCTACATCCATGAATCATAAAATCGAAAGCGGCGATATTCACGGGCCAGAAACTTCACGGCTTTCTTTCGCGACGAAAGGAAAAAGAGGGTTATGAAAGAAAAAGAGATGGAAAAAAAAACGTTCGTTCGGCGAATGAGATTGACGGAGACGTGTTCGAATCACGAAAGCACGTTCGATTACTTTGCGGCTTACCTTCTGTAACGTCCCATTTTGTCGAATGTGACTTTTTAACTTTTGTATTATTGCACCGACGCACACGCGCGCACTCTCTTGCAAGCACACTTCTTACGAATAATCGCGCTTCAAATATGGAACGCCAGCAAGACGTGATTGAACGGGCACATGAGGGCAAATGAAAGGGAGAAGAAAAGAAAAAGTAAAAAAAAAGCGCGCTTCACGAGGAAATCGCGAATAAGGCCGTGCGGCGTTCACTTAATTTCGTCGTCTCGCTGGCGTTTCCGTGTAACGCGGATGTCGAACGCTACGTCGGTGTGCGCTTTTTGTACACGAGGGAGTTTTACGAGTGAGAAGCATGTATGCGTGATAGGAGTCATGAAGAAACGCGCACCCGAAGCCGGTGGCGTGCCCCCCGAACTCTCGCTCGGATAACCGATTGTGGACGCGTCCGCGAGGTGGCGCGAGCGAGAAGCACTTCCGCTCGCACCGCCATTTTTGAAAACGGAAGATCCAACCCCTTAAGCGATTTCGAAAACTTTTTTTGTTATCACCTCTCGAGTAAAAATTCGACATATTGGTTGCAATAAAATAACTAGAATTTTCAAAACTTTACCGTTCACGTGTTCTTGAGATATCCGCCTTCAGTTGAATAATGTAAAAAAAAAAGCTTTATGAATTATTGGAATATTAATGAATCGAAAGCAGGTTTCTTTTTTATTTCTTTGAAGCTATTAAAAAATTCAACTTTCGTCTATATTCGATTACTTATGCAAACCTTATTAGGCGAAAATACATTTCATTTGGCAAAACGTAATTTAATTCTCGGACAATTAGGTAATTCAATTTTCGGTGAGTAATCGTTAAAACTATTTCTAATCGTGAATCGATTCAACGAAATTCCTGCAACCTGCCAGCATCGCTTTTTTCTCTTTTTATTTTCAATAATAGGGTAGCCATGTTTTTATGTACATTACACATATGAAATTAAAGAATTAGCGGTAGTACGTGACAGGTGTATGTTGTTTTGTGTTGTGTGTGTATTTCTTTTTTTTTTTTTTTGTTAATGAGGTACGAAGGACCATCCGCTCTGAGGCTGGGAACACAATGGCAAAGTAGATTAGTGTTTCAAACACTGGCACGCGATTGTGATTCCGTGACAACCCATGACATCTTTCTTTTCGCTTCTTCGTATCCGCGATATTTCTTCTTTTCATTTCTCATTCCCTCTTTTATTTGCTTTTCAAATGAATTTTGCGTTCTTCTTTTTAATTCGTTTTGGAGCAAGTTCCAAGTCATACGTGAGCTTAACTTCTCGCTAAGCTACTGTTGCCCGGGGCCACGGACATTTCGCCTCCTTGAGTGTTGTCGCGCTGTGGACACTGCAAAAGATACAAAAATTATGAATTAGGATATCTATGCGTGAAGACGTATTGAAAAAAAAATTTAATGAACGTCGTCCGTATGTGCCTTTCAAACCGTATGAACTGCATATTAAAATCGAAATTCTTTATTAGCATGACTTCCGCCCAGTATTTTCGAGAACCGCGAGTTACTGAACACGACGGACCGTTTTGGCAGATAAAAAAAATTGTTTGGGTTTGTTTGGTCAATATGATAAAAAAAAGTACTCACTTTAACGCGTATCTGATGTTTCAATATTGCCGCTCGGAGTATAAGCATCCTCGTGCGTCTCTGATACTCCTTGCCGATGCTAATGCACTTTTCGAATGTGGTGCTGCGTTGATCCACGTCTTTGGCGTACAATATCTTGTTGTGTGAGTCTATCCTCGCTTGTATCTGTCCCTCGAGTATGAGCTGCATGAGTTCGTCCTCGAGTGCGGCGACGGTACGATTGAAAGCAACCGCCATGCGTCTCATGTCGGCGCTCAAATAGGGACTGAAGTATTGTATGAGTGCGCGATTGCGTATCTGAGTATAGAGTAGATTAACGTGTGGCGCTATGTACATATCGAGTAATATGTTGTCCTTGATCTCGTCGAGTAACTTTAGGCACGAGGCGTACTTGGATTCGTAAAATTTGAATATTATGTCGCGCAATTGTGGCTCGAGTTCGAGGAACAATTTGAACGAACTACTGAATATGACTTGTTTCTGGAGTTCGTGCCTGTCGAAAGTGGCGAGAGCGCAGAGGCCACCGTACAGAGCGACATTGCCAGGCGACAGTAATTCCGGATAATCGCAATAATCGAGAGAAGCGTCGAGGAAACGTTTCGCAGCTATTTTATACTTTCTCATCGCGAGGGCTGCGAGACCCGAGGCAACTTTGAGCTTAGTCAATACGAACTGACTGTAATCCTTTCCCAACAGACCAGGCGCGTTCTCAGCTTTTGCGACGAATGTCAAGACGTGCGTCCAATTCTGTAGATAAACCGACACCTTGATGACGTTAAGGCACATGGTAACTATGTGCTTGCCGCTGGTGCAATAGTCGCGTCCCCGCGAGTAGCATTTCAGGGCGTTCGCTAAATCGCCGCAATCGAGATAATGATCGCCGAGATCGTCGTGGCCTCGCCTGATGCTTTCCTTTATCGAATTGCTACGATAATTCTTCAGATCGGTGTCTAACTTTTCGAGCTTAAGCGCGGCCTTCTTGGATCTCGATTCGACCCATATTTGATCCACCGCAGGTATGTCCTGAGACGTCGACTGCGCCGCTATGTCCGGCAATCCGGACGTAGCTATCGCGTCCTGTAACTTTTTGTGCAGTATTTGGTAGAGCGACACGTTGTACGTCGTCATGACATACGCTATCGCCATTTTGAGCGCTTCCACTCTCAGACTTGGACAGTGATCCGCTATGTAGATGAGTCTGTACAGTTTGGCCAGGCCCGTGTAACTGTTGGCGTACACCTCCAGATCCTGGTGGCGGTAGATGTAAACACGATTATAAGTGAGGTATAACCTATCGACGATTAATCTAACTTTTTATCCATACGCTTTTCTCACCAATGTCGGATTCTCGACAATGTAAGGCTCATCCTCGGTATTGTCGTTGTCTTCCGGCGGCGCGTCCACCTGCATTGGCTCCACCGCGTTGTGCTGTACGAACGAAAACATCTTTTCGTTCGCGCTGCGCAGCACTCGATTCTACGAGATTCGTCGTTGTTCTTTGTTTTCGTTACTCTTCGCCCTCCTCCTCCACCTCTCGTTCCTCTCAAACGCTATGTGATCACAGCACCTGTCAGAACTAACCCCTAATTTTTTATCGTACTCCCTTCGTCGATTCTTCACCTATACACACGTACGTGTGTACACTTCCTTTCGTGCCAAGATCTTTTTAAGGTTATGCAAAAATTTACCTGATTTATCATGATTCTTTCGTTATTTGCTACGGCGACATCAGTGTCTATATTTGAGATCTGTGGATTTGTCAATTTTTTCGACGCTTGACAATACTCATTGAAGCTGCGGGGCTCTACTCGCAGTTTATCGCACGACTTCCCCCAAACGATGGCATATACATCGGGTAAAATTCCGTAATGGATCCCCCTCAACTTCGGGACGAGTTTCAGACCTACAAGAAGAATCGACTGTATCGTCTTGAGATGCCAACACGAGCGCCCCGGAACACTTTGCGGCAGACACTGGCACTTTGAACGACTGTAGACGATGGAGCAAACAACGAGAGTGGGGGAAACGGTACTTCGGAAGGGGACAGTTTTCTCAGCGCTCCAGTCGGAAAGATCGATGAACCTTGTACCACTCTGCTCGGATGGTACGACAGTTCGCGTAAGAATTTTAGTCGCGTAACGTTAGTACGCAATAACACCGCAAGGTTGTTTCGTCTTGCACCGTAGTATGTCCATCCCTCTTCCTCCCACACGCTCGTGTTTGGCTTTTACTCTCTCTTAGTCACTGCCGTGCACGCGTGTACGTTACGTGAAAAAAAGAGTTGCGTGGTGTGCGTGTGCGCGCGGTTATTAGACGACACAACAAACAGAGAGGAATCGAGCTGCAAAGGAGTCTCGAGAAAAAAGGCTTTTATCGCAGCCGGGGGACAGCCGTAAAGCTCTCTCTCTCTCTGTCTCTCTCCGTCGTCTAAACACGGGGCACACAGACACATACACAATACATCGTCGTTACTTTTTGTTTTCCAATTTATCAAACGTATCGCGAGCTTCGATTCGAGCTTTGAAAAAGCTTTCTTTTTCGCCCCCGGGATCGAGCGCGAGAAGGAAGAAAGAGAACTTCCATCGGAATTGACGAAACACGCAGAAAATCGAAGATCTCTCGAAACATAACGTTTCTTGCTTTCCTCGACAAGGAATCTTCGCCTCGCGATATTTCGTCATTCACTGCGTACGGAAGTTTTGCGCATTTCCGGAAGGGTGAAAAAAATACAAAAAAAAAAAACAATTGGGAGATCGGGCGATTCACGATTCAGAAACGTCCTCGAGTGAGGAGGAGGATCAACAAATCGTGAGCCCTGGTGCTTCAGCAAATGGCCGACAATTGGATACAGAGCATTGTTTGCCGGTTCGTAATCATTCGCTCGCGTCTCCGCGCTTGGACACTTTTTGTTTCTGTCTCCTCAATTTCGTCAATACAAAACGTTCGTCGCGGGATTTGAAAACGTTATAGCCCCGTGAACGTTTCATCTTCGCAAGTCATTCACGGAAAGAGGGAGCTAACGAACGCATGTTTTTAAATGTATATTTTCGGATTTCAGATATTACAAAAACGGCATATGTCGCGAAGGTGACAATTGTCGATATCATCATGCGAGGACCGGCCTAGATGAGAGCATCGCCGAGCGAGACGGCGATGCTGCCGCCTCAGCCGGCGCCAAGGCCACCAATTGCAGATTCTTCAAATGTGGTACTTGTAAATTCGGCGCACGCTGTCGATTCGCCCATGAGACGAAAGAAGATTCATCCAGGGTAGGTGCAAAAATCGACAGGGGAGAATCCTCCACGGTTGTTTCCGATTGCGCCTCTACCAGCTCTTCGGCTTCGTCCGAGTCAATTTCAGAAAAAACGTAAGTTTTCTTCATGAGACGAATTCGGTAGCTCGTGCCTACCGAGTCGGAACGAAAGTGTAGCGCGTTTAATTAATTTCTCTGTAAAGTAAGGAGGGTGTACGCGCGGCTGAAGAATGGGTAAAAGCACCCGAGTTTGTACCATCTTTCGGGACAGCAGCTTCCAATGCCGCAGAAAAATCAACCACCACTGGTGCGCCAACTTCGTACGCCAGGGCAGTTTGCAGCTCTGGACAAGCAGCTAATCCTGCCTCGGAACCTCTCTGCCCTTACGCAGAAGCCAGCGGTATATGCAAAAAAATCGACTGCCCTTATCTTCACGGTAACACGTGTGAAATGTGCGGCAGAGCCGCGCTTCATCCGTTCAACGACGAGCTACGGCAACAGCACACAAACGTGAGTTCTCGCTTAGTTGATTACAGTGGTGAGATTTGCATTGTTTGAAAGCAAGGAATTCTCTCTATATTTTTTTCATTTTTTCACCAGTGTCTTTTTTTATTTTCTCATGTGCATTATTACGTGCAAAATCTTTTATAGATTCATGTTAGCGAATATCGTATGATTATCTTAAAAAATGACTGAAGAATTTTTGTGGACTGATATGCTATTAATTCAAGCTGTTCTTTGATTTCAACGATATAGAATGTAGTCTTGGACATTTGGGTTAGACAGTAAAGGCAGTTTCGTGTATTACACGTTATCTAATTATACCGAGCCACTGCTGATTAGAGAATCTCTACATATATTATCTATATTATATTTATTTAAGTATTCCTAACATTTACACATTTTATTGTATAATGCATACTTTTTAATTATGTTCGAAGTACTAAGGCTTGTTCAAACATTAAATATTGTTTTTTCATGACATCAGCTCACGAAAAGTGGACTTGCACAGAACATAAGTTTTACAGAAAATAAAAAAACAGCTTCGATTTGCGAATGATTTACTGAAATAAAAAAAATGCTTTAAAAAGCTGCAAAAACTAATAACATCTACATTTATTTAATCATAATTGTAACATTCGACTTATTAAGTTAATATTTTTGGTATTTTCTTTTCGAAGTGTACGTCTTCTCAAAGTTTTGACATTTTAGGCTCAAATGAATAAAACTAGATCACATGCTTCAAAAAAAATTTGAATTATTAAAAATCTCTTTTCATGAATTCCCTATCGTATCACAGGCTTGTATAAAACGACACGAGGCCGACATGGAATTGTCGTTCGCGATTCAACGAAGTCGCGACAAATCTTGCGGGGTCTGTTTCGAAGTGATAATGGAGAAATCAACGCCCGAGCAGAGATTCGGTATACTGCCGAATTGCAATCACTGCTTTTGCCTTAGCTGCATAAGAAAGTGGCGACAGGCGAAGCAATTCAAGAACAACATAATACGCTCTTGCCCGGAGTGCCGCGTACCATCAGACTTCGTCTGTCCAAGCACGTATTGGGTCGACACAAAGGAGGAAAAGGAGAAACTCATCGTTGAATACAAAGAGGCTTTGAGCCTCAAGGACTGCAAATACTTCAACAAAGGCCGCGGCAAATGCCCGTTCGGCAACAAATGTTTCTACCTTCATGCTCTCCCGGACGGTACGAAAACCGACGTTGGGCCTCCCGTTCGACAAGGTCCTTTCGGCGATCTGGACATTGAACTTTTGGAGGTACGTTTTTTACTTGCTTTTTACGAAACATCAGAAATAGGAGTAATTATGCAAAAAAAAAAACGGGGCACCACGAAACTGAAAAAAGCTATGTAATATTGAAGGACCATATTTTTTGTCATCTCTAATGTGTGTATATATTGGTGGGTGGCTGGGTATTATTTTTTAATTAAATTAATTTTTTTTTATTTAATAAGAAAGTGGAACTTGCGATTTTCTTGCGAATCAGTATTACATTCTGAAATGCTCATTTTATGAATATCACGCATCACCAATTTAGGCGCCAAAATGCATTAAAAATTCGTTATTTTGTCGGTTCCTCAAACTTTAAAATCCCATAATTTATGGAAATATAATAAAAATATAAAAACTATTGTAAAATTTATCGCTCTGCAATATCTAGTATCTTATTTTTATAAAAATAAAAAAATCTCCATTGTTCATAAATAATCCGACATCTCTATTATTCGCCCGAATCATTTTTTTTTTGTTTATTCACAGCATATCATTTTATGGAACTTTATGGAAGAGCGCGAGAATCGTTGGATCTACATGGACGACCGTGACGAAGTCGTCCTTGTGTTCTCAGACTCCGAAGATTCGGACTGGTCCGGATAAGAGGAGAGCGCGCACAAAAAAAAAACAACAACAACAGCAACAACAACAAACGTGAAATGTGCGAGAAAAAAAGGAAATATGAAAAAATTCCCGCTAGAGAGTCCGATCTCTCCGAGAAAAGGAAACCGAGAGAGATAGAGGCGACGTGTAAAACCCGCGCGATCCAATAGTGGTAATACGTTCTTGAGGTGTTATTTCGAGCACTCGCCGGTCAAAGGGTTTTTTCAAATGGCGAATTATTTTACACCTCAAATCGACTAAACGAGCGTTCGGCTTGTAGGTTTAATGGTGAGTTAAACAAGCATAGCGAGAGCACCATTCGATTATTGATTGTTAAATGCATCACTGCCCCCCCCCCTCCCCTCCCCCCTGCGGCTTTTCTTCGGGAATAAAAAGGGTATTTATATAAATATAGGCAAGTTATTCGGGCGGCCCGAACAGGACGCCAAACTCGCGTTTAGGAGCGCTGATAAACTCTCCCCCCCCATTCCCCCGGCCTTCTCGTTCCTAAACAGTTTGGGCATATTCTCGAAATAACAAAAATAAAAAACGAGCCAAATAACTCGCTTTCGTAAACAAGAAAACTCACTGGACGAACGAAGAAAAAGGGGCGGAGAGAGAGAGAGACAGACAGAATAAAAAAAAAAGAGAAAATTAATAAATAATCCGTCGCATTTCGTAAAGGTAAAGGATGAGTAAAAAAAAAACTGCTACTTGTAAAATCTAGAATTAGCTATAACACGCTAGCTGATTGTAAAACGCTCAATCGCTCGGCTCTGTAAGAGTTTTATAAAAAAATGAAAAATATTACACGTTCGATAGAGAGCGGGTACTCCACGGCTTATTCTTTTTGTCGTTTTCTCGTCGCGGTGATACAATCTCTCTCCAAGAAAAAAAAAAGAAACAAAGCCTTTTCCTTCATGAAAGCCCTTTCCTTCTCGAAAAAAAGATCGAGCTTCATCGGCATTAATTGTTTATGTTCCCGCCAACGTGAGCTCACGAAAACGTTCTTCTTCTCGAATTTACGTACACGATTGAAATTTCAACTTGGATGTCTTAGTAACTTGAATATTCAATTGTTCGAATGTATACGCAAAACTGTCGTTAGATACCTAATGTGAAGAAAGAGAGGAAGAGAGAGTGCGAGAGAGGGGGGATAAGAAGGGAGAGTGTTAAAGTTAGACCCGAGGGCAACATTTCCATTATTCATCTCATCGATATCCTCACTACGAATGCTTAAAAAAAAAAAACGTGTCCGATCCACCCACACATACACACAAACACGAAATCATACGAGGACTTTCAAAATCGAAAGTTGATTTCCAAAAAGAGGAATAACGGAGCCGAGATAAAACAAAGCCCAAAAAACTAATGGGTCCACTGCAAAGACGATAAAACTTTTCGTAGACTCGTGTAAAAGCGGTCCCGTCGTTAACCGCCATTTATATCGAATTGTTAAACGAAGAAAAAGAGCACTAGAAAAGCAACAAAAAAAAAAAAAAGCGAGAGAGAAAGAAATTAAGACTCGGGAGCTTCCGCAGAGTCGATTGTGTCCTGCTTGAATCGCAAATCGGGCTATTTGAGAGTTTCGCTGAAATTTTATGTGTAATAGAATATACGAATAGAATGTTTTTTTTTTGTCATCTCGCGTGTACTTGTTATACATTATATATATATATATATCACGTAGGATAAGAGCGACGGTCGAATAACCCGAAGTTTCATCACCTCCCAAAAAACACACACACACACACACACACTCGACGATGTTTGGCTTCGATTTCTTTTCGTACAACAATATATTTTTGTTATTGGAATAGACGTGTATTAAACTAAAGAAAAATCCAGCGTACGAATTCTGTTCTTATTTTTTTTTATTCATTTCATTATTATTATTATTTCTTCCTTTATCTTTGAGAGAAAAACTTTCCCTCGTAAACTTTGTACATACTGAACGATATTCAGTCTTTGACGCGATACACCATCAAAGATAGCACTTTGAACGTGTCCATCATAGAACGAAGGCACTTTGTTTTATAAATCAATAATTACTTAGAATTATGAGCGCGTCAAAAAAAAAATGGAATTCTATTTATGTCTCTTCGAAAAATAGTGGTCAACGAGGATTTCAAATTTGAGCTCCCTAGTCTTCAACGATGAAATCCTATTCGATTTATACGGAAATCTAAATGTTGAAACTAGGATAATTTGGTATCGAAGGTTTTTTTTTTAATGTCTTTCTTTAGCACCAGTTGCAACTGTTAGAAAAGTGCATCTTTTCTATTTTTCCATTTTCGTCGTCTTCATTTCTGTCGGAAACGAGGGAAGCGATAATTCGAGTAATTTGTGTAAAGTAACGAAAACAGAATTTTTTAAGTTAGGCCGGTTTGAAGAATTTTAAGTTCGGGCTTAACATTAAAATTACTTTAAAATATTAAAAATTACTCGGGCTTTTGGGCTAGAGGCGATTATTGACTTAGTCGAGTATAAACTTATGCAAGAAAGTTTCCGTGTGAATCGAATAGCGAAATTCTCGAACTCAAATTTGGCTGCTTCTTGTTCCATTTGCGGGGATGAGCGTTGCATTTTTTTCCTATAATCTAATATTTATATTAACAAATGTGATAGCTTTTCGACACGCGGCGTGGGCGTGTGTATATATATAGGGTGTCCCACGTAAGAATGTCATCCGTGAAATGGGGGGTTGGGCGTGAAATTCTGAGTCGATTGATATAAGCATTTAAGGTTCCCGGATCAACCCCTGAATTGTTATTAATTTTGAAAGGCAGCCGATCAGCCGCGCCCCTTCGGTGGGATTAGCCTCGAAATAATTATTATATTTAGACGTTTATTGTCATATCGCAGGTCCATGACGATGTATTTTTATACCTTGAAGACAAACCCAGAATTTAATTTGCATTGAACTCTCCATTTCTAGGGAAAAATGTCGAAAAAATATTCTAGAAAGGTTTTTCGCATTTTTCCCTAGAAATGGAGAGTTCAATGCGAACCAAATAGTGTATTTATCTTCAAGGTATAAAAATACATTGACATGGACCTGCGATATGACACTAAACGTCTAAATATAATAATTATTTCGAGGCTATGCCCGCTGAACGGGCTCGCCTGATTGGCTGCCTTTCAAAATTAATAACAATCCAGGGGTTGATCCGAGAACCATACATGCTTATATCAATCGCCTCCGAATTTCACCCCCAATCTCTCATTTCAAGGATGACATTCTTAATTGGGACACCCTGTATACATGTGCACGCGCATATATATGTATAGCCGAAATTATCCATTACTTTGGATACGTTATCGCGTGACTAATGGCAAAAAGAGTATCGTTTTTCTCGTAGTTATACTACGAGTACGGAAAGTGAAAAGGCACTGCGTTTCAAGTCTTCAAATTCGATATCGAAAACGAAAACGTTATTTTAGAAAATCACTCGCGACATTTGACGCATTAATCTCGCGATACAGCCTCTCTTATTTCTTGGCAACGTAGGTCCTTTTTTGTTTTATTTAGGTTCGAGTTCTAAAAACTGTTGCTCGGCTAAAAAAAGTATTGAAAGTTGTACCCAATAATGGATACTTCAAAGAAATCGAATCTTTTGATACATTAAATACATTAAATGTCACAAAAGACGTGAGCGTGATCCTGTAAAATCAAAGACCAAAATTGTGTTCTTCGAACTTGCAGTTCGAAAGCTTGAAATGTTTCATTTAAAAATCTTATCGAATCGGAAGCATAGTGATAAAAATCAACTGCATAAAATCAACGTTTATGCAAGCATTGATATTTTGCTCTGTGAAGACAAAATCAAAATGAATTTAGCTCATCGCTCATAAATGATTTTCAGCGCCAAAGCTTACGTGTCTTTACTTTGTGATTGGTCCATTTTGTATTTACGAAGATATATGTAAGAAAAGTTTATAATTACGAAACATCCGTAATTATAAGCGTTCGACTCCAATACACGTACTTTCACGTAACGTTGAACTCTTCACATATCTCAAGGTATAATTTTCGCTGCTAATAGCTTCATACCACCGTCGAGTCTTCGGCGGACGGACGACTATTTGCCCGGGATTCCTCCTCGTCTTCCGCGGGTTGTCTTCTAGGCAAATTACCGTAAGGTTGACAAGTCATTCTCTGTACGGGTTCGTAGATCCTGCGTTGTACAGGATTGACAAGGATATTTGTCGTATCCTCGTCTCTACTTCCGGACTCGTTGCGTCGCCTAGCGATTACCTCGTCTTCATCGATCTCCGCGTTCGAGGTTTGTTGATTGTTCGTGGCAGCGGTCTCGTTTCTCTTACGATATTTCGTCGAGTACTTGTAAAAGTCTGACATCTCGAAGGGCTTGGTGACTTCGCGATAAGGCTGATACTTTCCGGCTTGTACGATCGTGCAAATGTCCGGTGAACGATCCGTGTTGTTCGTGTTCATGATTTGTTGTTCGTCGACGACGGCGTGAACGTTGCGTCTTTTCGATTCCGCGGGGATTTCGAGGCTCTTCGGTGAAGCTGGAAGACGTTGCAAGCTTTGTTGAGGATAGAGCCTCTGTCGTCCCGTTTCTGAAGGGGCTAGAGTCCCCGTGACGATGTCTCTGGAAATGGAAGATGGCAACGGAGGCGAAGGAAGAGGCGGGGGTGCTGGTGGTGGCGTAGTGCCGATAACCGTTCTTGGATGACGTGGCGATAATGGTTGAGCGATTTTTCGCGAATGAATGATTTCTCGATGCGACGGATCGCCGCTCGGGTATTCGTAAGTAGACGGAATCGTTCCGCTCACCGAATAACCCGAATCCATCGACGTCTCGTACCATTCTCTCTCCTTCACCCGACAACGAGCTGAGACATCGTCTCTGTGGCTCGATGTTTCTTGCCCTTGCGGGATATCCCGATTGGGAAGACTTTCGGGTGTCCCGGAAATACTTTGCTGCTGCTGCTGCCACGTCTCGACGCTTCCCAGGGACTGTGTCCTCAGGAGTGTTCTTGGCGCTGGTGGCGAAGGTGATATTCTTTCGTAGCAAGTTGTCGTCATCGGTGTCGTTGGCGTCGTCGCAGTGGGGACAATCTGTACCTGTGAATTGTAATTTTGATGATGCGGCGTTACCGACGATCCCGATGAGGACGAAAATTTCGATGGACCAGCCAAACCTAAAACATAATCTCTCGTGCCTGTAACATTGTGATTGTGCTGATTCCCGTAACGTTCTCTCTCCTCCTGTTGGCCACGATCTTTCGTCTGTAAAATTGGATTGTAAGCGACAGCGGCGGCGGCAGCGCACTGAGCGCTATACTTTCGACGATCGAGACTACCGAATCTCTCGTTAGACGCGGTACAAACTTCCTCCGGGCACCAAACGATCTCGTCGTTCTCCCGGATCCAATAACCAGCCGCTAGCTGACCGTCCGATCTCGTTGTTTCCTGAAGACTCGTCTTTGATATTCTGTTCAGCGGCGTTACCACTGTATCTCGCCTGTCTCTCGGGCGTTGCTGATGATTGTGCGCCGAATTTTTACGCTGCTGCGCCATTACCCTCTGATCGTCGGGCATCGTTGCGTAACGATTTTGCAAACGATTGACAAACTCGTCCGATTGATAATACGACGATTGCCCACTCGACTGATTGTCGAGATACGGCTGATGCTGATAATTCGACGAGTAATTGTAATGTAACGGTGGCTTCTGATGCAACATCACGTGTTGCTGCTGATCGCCGATATTGTGCCGCGAATTCTGATGGTGGGATTCGAGATGATGTCTCTTTTGTTGCATCTGACGATAGCGCATTTGACGCTCCTCCTCTGTATAAGTATTCGGTATCGTACGATACGTTCTTTCCGTATCCTGACAATATTTCGGCACCGTTGAGTTATTCACCGGACCGTTGTTGCCCTGCGAGTACGTCCGTTGGCGATAACGGTCCGGCAATATGTAAACGTCGTGATTGTCGTTCAAATCGTTCTCCGAATATTTAACGTTTCGTCGACGATTTCTGTCCAAGGAAGTAGGATCGAGATTCGGGCCAGCCAGCGGATGATTGAAGTTCCGAATGTCAGACGTAAGATTACCCGTTGGAGACTCGTCATCCACCGGGGGACCCCGATAACCACGAGGACTCCAAGCGTTCTGACGGTAGGTCTGATTCTGCGTGTCGATTCCTTGTGGACTCAGACTCACCCCGCTCTCTTGTAGCATACCACCTCGAGGCGAAAACGTCGACGTACCGCTCGCGTCGTAACCTTTTAACCCAACGAAAAAAAGCTACTGATTGATAAACGACAAAACCACTTATTTCCATAAAGTTCGCCTCGACAGCCTCATAAATATACTCGCACTGTTCGTGGGTCGAAATAACACGCGGCAGCAAATAGCTATGATTTCTTTATAAACAGAAAATTGATAGTGAATTACTCAGGCTCTTTCCACTCATGAGCGTAAAGGATTGTTATCCTACCTGGGCTATCCAAAGGCGGACGAGGCTTTTTCGTTCGGTGTTTGGCGTTGGTTTGTACGCCATCGACGCACGTGTGAGACGTAGGATCGTGAGGAGTTAGGCTAGATTGGCGTTGTATTCGTCCATAAGCTTGGCGTATGAAGCTCAAGCGCGCATCCAGTTCTCTCAGTCTTCCCTGGCTCTGCTGATAGATCGAACGATGTTTGCGTCTAACGGTTTTACTCTCCGCAGGGTCGTTCAATATTGTCAGGGACGATTCAGCTATGCCGACTTGAACCTGGCGCTCCAATTCCAGCGCAGCCTCTTCCTGCAACAAAACGCATACATGAGAATTGTATTATAGAGTCGTTTAAGCAATTCTCCGATACGCAAAGCGTTTCTTTGCTACAGAAACGTGTACTTACGGCCTCATTGGTCTTGAGTCGGTTGATAAGATTCTGCGGATAGGCAACAGTCGCTGCGACTTTCTTTCTGAAGACCGGAGGACTCTCGCCCTGCTCCAAAGGAATTTCCGGAGGCAAAACACCCGTCAATTCTGCCTCGTCCAGACACAAATTTTTCAGCTCGTTGTTCTTGAGAGCCAGCTTCTCTTGCAGCTGCTCCCGACGCTGCTGGAGCCATTGCAATCTTGCCGATAGCGATACATCCGTAGCTGGACTTGGTGCTGTACCAGCCATCACTGTTGCATTCGGATTTGAAACGTTCGGCGATTTATATCGTCGCTAATATATTGCAACGTCTATTCAATTGATTACATGTCCGAAATCTGTGTCGGGTGAACGATCACCAGTACAGTCAATCTATCGTCGTCCAGAGATCTTTTATTACATAAATCTCAAACAATTGGCAAACAATTGAAACCTATTTTTGCTTGAAGGAATAAAATAGGCAATTTATTACGATTCAACAAACCCAAACAACTTCTTGGATCAGGAAACATTTTCTATCAAACAAACGCGATCAAACTCAATTATTTTGTTTGTTTGAGTTTGTTTGGGTCACTCGCATCTCTACAAGATTGAACAAACCCAAACAAAAATTGCACAGCCCGATAATTTTCAAGTCGAACATGAATTCATAAATTTTGCGGTATTTCTTATGTCGACAAAATCCAAAACTGAATTTGTGCTCGTTTAGATTTATGATTCCGACAAGACTTCGATTAACGTATATAACCTAATAGTAATGGGTAACCGATGTTTCCGATATTAACTCACCCATATTACAAGCTCGTTTTGGTCAGAGTAGGCCTGACTCTTTGATCTCGCTTATCTCATGTGTCAGATTGACTGCTGTACGATTACGAGAGTGGCATCGAACGTGATTGCCGAGGCGGATTCGCGATTGTACGATAAAGATGCATAGTGCGTGCTAGTACTCGTATCCGTACTGACTCGTATCGCGTTAGAAGCCGAACTCAATTTTTCGTCCCTTTTTATAGATACTTTCTCACTTCCGTTCGTTATTGCCCATCATTTCTTTCACGATCGTACACAAGCAAAACACATCAAACGTTAACGGCTCGGTGCATCAATCACTCGACGATGAATCGATGCGACAATTCACTGAATATAAAAAAGCACACACAGACACACACAGGCTTATCGCTAGGACAAAGGGAGAACGCACTACGAATTGTTCAATTGGAATGCCGAAGGCGGACGGCTCCGAATCGTATCGTTTGCCCGCGTGTATAAAGCGCGAAAATGACACAATAGCGTCCTCCCTAACGCCGTGAAAACCAGTGAAATCTATACATGTAATTCTGTTTGTACGCGCGGCGATAATGGGAGTCCTCTATCGATATTAGGGGAAGGGGAAATAGGGATTTAGGAATCTTCGGCATAGAAGTGAAAACCTCACTCCGAAATACATGTAAACATGTTGAGCCCTTTGAAGGAAGTATTTTTATCGATGTGTAACATTTTTCTTCCTCGCAAAATTTAGTTCAGGAGTGAGCGGGCGTTGCCAATCATTCAATTCGTATATAAAGCGATAAAGAATGAGTAATCATCGAATAGCCGAGGATATATGGGCTAACCCGTACAGACTGACTGTAAAAAATGCCCGCGTGTAAATTAAATAATCCGAGGGACGATCTCACTGCGAATGCGCCGACCAAAGGTTTTCCAAATATTTTCAAAAATAGCACCGAGCTCGTTCCTCTCAGCTGGGGAGCTGGCACCTCCTATCCCGTAGTTGCATCCGTGCAGTCGAGTTCGGTTCGAGTTCAAGTCATCGAAACTTTCGAGAGGGTGAAAGATTAGTAGCTGCAAAACATTTCATAAATGACGACATAGTCTAAGAAGATGCAACAGTTTTCGAAATCCTATTGAATTTTGAACAGAAACGATACTGTCGTATCCGCGACGTTCTGGTGTCGCAATGCCAAATGCCCCTTTTACCTAGTTTTAAATATTTAGCATTAGATGTCACATAAACTTTTGCAAATCCCAATGAAAACGCTACGCAAAATGACCGTTTTTTAGTTTCCGACTCTGCCGCTCGTAGCGTATGTAACTGCCGAATTTGTATTGCGCAGGTGCGAGATTATATACGCTATGGTGATGGAACGTTAATACAGTAGGCTTGCGCCTGCGCAATGAGCGTGAAGCGGGTACACACGCCACAAACGGCAGAATTGGAACTAAAAAAAGCGGTCAGTTTGCGTAGCAAAAATATCCAAAAGTGTCAGACCCCTGTATTCGACTATGCAATCTAGGGAATGTGACGAAAGAATCGTTTCCTTATCCGAACGCCGCCTGGTGTCGCCGTTTGGCAACAAAGCGCGTAGCCGGCTCGTGAAATACTCTGCGAAAAAAAAAAGCTTTTCCGCGGCTCGCGAATAGCCGCCGTCTGCCCGGATTCTCGCGTTCCGCGCACACGCGCGCATAACACTTGATACATATATTCCTATCAATGGGGGGTTGAACCGTCCACCCGTGAGGAAGGACGAGAAGAATTCGCCTCCTTTTTTATAGCTCCGCATATCACTGCGATACAATTAACATCGCTATTTCAAATTTGAACGCTGCCATTGCTAAAGGTGTATTTCACCGAGGAAAAAAAAAATCGTGTAACGACGCTTTCGTCGGGCGGGGGGGTGAGAGGGTGGTGGAGACAAAGTGGCGAATAAATCATCGTTCGCGCGGAGTCGGCGAGTACGCGAATCGGGAGGGGGTCTTTTTTCCACCGTTTTCCAACTGATTCTCCCTTGAACGATGGAGGCACTCATACCAGTTATAAACAAACTCCAAGATGTGTTCAATACCGTGGGTGCCGATGCTATACAATTACCACAAATCGTCGTACTCGGTACTCAGGTTAGTTCGTTATTTTTCCTTTTCATATCTCATTATTATCATTATTATCATAAATATCATTTAGTATTTCGATTTTGACGTACCGTCACGTTACAACGATCTTGCGAAAAACGTGATTATTTTTTTCATAAGTTTTGTTTGTGATTTGCAATTTTTTATTATCGATGCCTCTTTACCAACAGTCGATAAACATGCTGATTGTTTATCGTTTTTTCAACGTTTAATTCAGAGCTCGGGTAAATCGTCGGTGATCGAAAGTCTCGTCGGCAGATCTTTTCTCCCTCGAGGAACCGGAATAGTCACTCGTAGGCCTCTCGTACTTCAACTGGTTTACACGCCCAAGGACGATAGGGAAAATCGCAGCGCCGAAGATGGAACCCTCGACTTGGCAGAGTGGGGAACTTTTTTGCACACGAAGAGTCGCGTTTACAAAGATTTCAAAGATATACGCAGAGAGATCGAGGACGAAACGGACCGTATGGCAGGCGATAACAAAGGCATATGTCCGGAGCCCATCAACCTCAAAATATTTTCCGCTTCGGTGGTGAACTTGACACTGATCGATCTTCCTGGAATTACAAAAGTACCAGTGGGCGATCAACCCGAGGATATCGAGAACCAAATCCGCCAGTTAGTACTCAAGTACATCTGTAATCCAAATTCCATCATATTGGCTGTCGTGACAGCCAATACCGACATGGCATGCAGCGAGAGCTTGAAGCTCAGCAAAGAAGTGGACCCTGATGGTAGACGCACTCTGGCGGTCGTCACTAAGCTGGATCTCATGGATGCCGGTAAATTCCCGCATTAGACGCACGATACATCCAACTGCATCGTAACTGTTGATGTTCCTTGGTGGATGATCTATCCAATCCTACAGCTGCTTTCCTAACGCAGTACTTTATCGTATCAAGTATTATCTCAGATTGGCACTTCTCGAGACATAGCCAAGGCTCGCGCGTTCTTTATTTTTCATTTATCCACGAATCGTTCACAAAACTACTTACGAACATTATCGATTTGCAAATTTGTTCAATGCGTTCCGCAGGAACCGACGCGATCGATATCCTATGCGGACGTGTTATCCCGGTGAAGCTTGGGATAATCGGAGTAGTGAATCGCTCGCAGCAGGACATAATGAACAACAAGACCATACAGGATGCTTTGAAGGACGAAGCTGCGTTTCTTCAACGAAAGTATCCCACCTTGGCGAACAGAAACGGAACGCCCTATCTCGCCAAAACACTGAATCGCTTGCTGATGCATCATATTCGCGATTGCCTTCCCGATTTAAAGGTACGCGCGCATCTTCCGTTCCTACTTCGAGATTTCTTCTCTTTTACATCGTTTTTTGCCTTTTTTTCATGCTCGTATAGACTCGCGTGAACGTGATGGTGTCGCAGTTTCAAACCCTTCTTAATTCTTACGGTGACGACGTTTCGGACAAGAGTCAAACGCTGTTACAAATAATAACGAAATTCGCGAGTAGCTATTGCTCGACGATCGAGGGAACAGCGAGAAACATCGAGACAACGGAACTCTGCGGTGGCGCGCGTATATGTTACATATTCCACGAGACTTTCGGGAGGACTCTCGATTCTATACATCCATTGGCTGGTCTCACCAAAATGGATATTCTCACGGCGATTAGAAACGCGACCGGTCCAAGACCCGCGCTTTTCGTACCTGAGGTCTCGTTCGAACTTCTCGTGAAACGTCAGATACGCCGACTCGAGGAACCCTCGCTGCGTTGCGTCGAACTCGTACACGAGGAAATGCAACGGATAATACAGCATTGCGGTACCGAGGTTCAACAAGAGATGCTTCGTTTTCCAAAACTGCACGAGCGCATAGTCGATGTCGTAACGCATCTATTGAGACGCCGTTTGCCCACGACAAACTCGATGGTCGAAAATCTCGTTGCCATCGAGTTGGCTTATATCAATACGAAACATCCGGATTTCCACAAAGACGCGGCGTTGGTATCGTCGCTGTTGAAGAGTGCTGAAAACGAATTGCCGAAGCATCAGAACAAACGTCATATCGTCAATACGAATGGTCCTTTGGCCGGTTCCTCGAACCCTGGACAAACCGATATTGTGAGTCGATATTTTGTTTCCTTTTCGATGCTAAAATTTGTCCCGAACTGGAGAGAGATAGTCGAAGTTTAAAAGCCTAGATTTCTCGTTTATGAATTCTAGGCTGATGCTCGTTTTTTTCGGTAAAAACGTAACCATTGATAAAAAAAAACGGATTTCGAAAATATGTGAGATTACTTTGATTTTCTGTATGTCCTTAATATATTCAAAATTGCACCTTTCTACTGAAACGTCATTTGTCTCGATGAACGCTTGGAATATCTGTGTTACGACAACTCTCATTAAATGCCGTTTTGTCCGTAATTTAAAACCGGTATTCGCTACTCGTTTGCCGCAGAATACAAAGACGTCGAATAGTCGCGACGAGGGATCGGTATTGTCCGACGAGAGGAAGGAACAGCAACAGTTGCAGCAGCAAGTACAGCAAAATCACTGGCTTTTGAGCAATCTCTTGCCGCAAGGACGTTCGGAGTCGGCGAGCACAGCCGACAATTCGCCCGTGAGAAATCGTGACGGTACATCGTCAGGTTACGCGGGTTTGAACAGTTTACCGCCGGAAACGATGCAACGAGGCTCGCCCCAACAAAAGCCCGTCAATCTTTTGCCGGAAGTACCGATGCAAACGTCGCGAAAATTGAGCGAGCGGGAGCAACGCGATTGCGACGTAATTGGTAAGCGAGCCAACGAAATTTTCTCAACTTTCTGAACAATTCCAATATTCCTATTTGTGGACCAGATTCGAGTACGCTTGTTCACCGTTTTTTTTTTTTTTGTTACAGAGCGACTCATCAAATCGTATTTCTACATCGTACGGAAATCTATTCAGGACAGTGTGCCCAAAGCCGTTATGCATTTCTTGGTGAACTTCGTAAAGGATAATTTGCAGAGCGAACTCGTGACTCATCTGTACAAGTCCGATCACGCAGAGGCGTTGCTCAACGAGAGCGAGCATATTGCTGTCAGGCGCAAAGAAGCTGGTGACATGCTCAAGGTGAGAGATTGCGATCGAATCGCAGATAAATTTTAGTTTTTACAGTGAACGAACGACAGATTCAAAATAATTGGCAAATCTTTCAAAAATTCTTTCCCAAAAGATTAATTTTCAGAATAAAAGTAATTTGATTCACTGATTCAATGGATAACTCGGTTTTTCAGGCACTGACGCAGGCGGGTCACATCATCAGCGAGATACGAGAGACTCACATGTGGTAAACGCAACGGCTCGGCGTGGAGAGCCTGATCATCGGTGGCTAGTCAAAGACTAGGTATAAATTAACGATTTTCTTTCCCATCTTGAGAGCACCCGTTACGAAAGCTTTTTTTTCGTTCCTTTTTTTTTTTAACGGGCACGGCATTTGTTCTGACGTACATCGGACCAGTGTACATATTCTTGTACTTTACGTTATATATTTTTTTTTCTTTTACTCTCGTTCGATTACTCTCTTTCCAAGCCACGCTGCGATGGAAAGTATTATAAATGCATTGATGTTTAAAACAAATCTTCGATGTTTCCGACTTAATTATTCACTTCCTCTCCTCACGAGACTACGAGCAAAAACGAACAAAAATCGCTAGTCAGCCTTCGGGAAATAATCCGTCAAATTTATTTCTCCGATCAATATACAAGTGTTTTTTTTTTGTCCTACGTGTATCAAGGAACTACTTTTACTCGATCGATGACTTAAATAATGATAAATCATTCTCGTATCACGAATCATTGCGAGTTTGGTTGTGTTTGTTTCCTCTTTATCGTTTTCCATTCTTTCAAACGTTATTTCTTTCGATAATATACCGAGAACTTTTACGAAAGTTCGAGCGGGGCTTTGTGCCTCGAGTGACGCTGTCGCTCGAGCCGTTAGTCCGTGTGGTCCCAATCGGTACTCTATAAAAATAATTTCTCATTTTTTTTTAGTCTCATACGAGCCTCCGTAATTATATGTGACGCAGTGTTACGACTTATAATTTATATCTGCAATAGAGTGCATCGAAAAAACTGAATATTTTGGCGTTTGATAGACACGCGTCACACGTTTGGTGGGTAAAAGTCTTACTGCCAAGTTTTATTCTACAATGATAACGATACGTTTTCAAAAAAAAACAGAGACAGCCGTTTGTCGTTAAAAAAAAAGCGAAAATGTTTCAATTCTTATTTCCGAAAAATCACTTCAGATATCATTGGGAATTTGTTCAGAGACAAAAGGTAGCGCAGTAATTTGTCGATTCGATTCACTAGAAATAATTACTGTTTACATTGAAACAATCTGAACAAGTATTCGACAAGTTGGATCGAACATTTCTAAAAGTGACTTTTACGACTTTAAAACGCCTTCGAAAGAACCGCGGTATTACGTAATTCCAATTGTTGTAAAAAACGAGAAATTAATTTCGACTTCCACTTGTCAAGACTTGTAATGTAAAAAACAATTATGCGAAAATTTTCAAGCGAGCTTTTGGCATAGTCGCTCGTGTTTTGGCAAATGTTCGATTATAGTGTTTGCGTTCGCAATTGCAGCTCAAAAGTAGTATGCCTTCGTCAGACCTGATCATATTCATTCAAGAGGATAAAGATGAATTTTTTTTTCGACTGCAAAGAGCGAGCTATGATCTCCGATGCATTCCTCTGTTGACAAATCGATTAATCGAATCTGCACTTTTTCGCTATCATCTGTCAAGAAATTTACATTTGCAACTATCGAAAACGCACGGGAATGAAAATTCGCGCGTTCGTAACTTAGGCACTTGGAAAGTACATTTCCCCGAAGCTATGTTTTTTTTCAAGTTGACATTAAAATTCATCACGCGAAACATCTACGTGTGAGCTTGACAAAAATATCTAGATTTCCCTATGGAATGCATACGAGAACATCGTGTATCAACAATTTTTTGTAACTATCTAAGTATCTGAGATACCGTTTAATCAGTGGTGGGCCAGCACAGACTTCATTAGAGGACGGGATATCGAGAAATTCTCTATTGTACAGGTTGCAGCTGTTCGTTAATTACTTTTTTTCGCTTTGTTTTTTTTTTTCACGTATCTCGTGTTCATATCGCTCGTGAATGAAGTCTCATCGTCGAAAGTCGAGTTTTCACGTGAATGGGACGAGAAGGAGAGTTCGTAGAGTGCGTACTTGTGGCATCCGACTTTATACGCTGTTATTGCACGGTTTACGCCCCGGCGGGCGATAAGCATAATTTTACGCTGAACACAGAGGCGCGCGAAGGCGACGGTTATTCACGCTTTTTAATTACGCGATGTACGACAGGCAAGGCGTGTATATATATATATATAATATATATATTTGTGTTTTTCTGTATGCGTGTGTGTTGTGCGCGCAGAGAAATCTCGATACATTTTTACGAGTACCTTCCACTTTGCCAAACCGCATTCGCTTCGAAAAATATTTTCTGTTGTGTACATTAATATTAATTTTTAAATAATTGTCACGCGATAAGCTGAACTCTCTTATCAATACTACATATGTATATGTACATTATTCGTGGCGAGTGCGTTTAATCTCGAAAAAAAAATTAATCTCTTGCCTATAAGCTACGCGATATAGCCTACAATATGGCTAAAGGAACGTCCGGGCGGACGCTACAGAGTTGGCGGAAGCACTATCGAAAAACAAAAGTCACATCGTTTCGCTCACGCTCTTTGTCTCGCGGAGGACAAAAGAGCGCTTTTCGACCGTTCGCATGAAATCAATGAAGGGACCAGCCATTCCGCAATTCTCGAATGACAATTCATTCGTCGAATTTTCGAACGAACAAGCTGGTCCACAATTCTCTTTCCGTTCGCTGCAGAACTCTGCGGAAGTGTTGACTACTCGATAATTTCTTTTTTCATTCATCGCGTAATAGTAGGAGATATTCCGTCTGACTTTTTACGCGGATTTATTGACGAAAACGCGATGGATACGGTAGTTTAAACGAGTCGAGATACGAGTTCGTTGCGGCTCGAGGAAAGCTGATGAAGAATGTTGGTGAATACTGAATTATTTCAACGCAGATCGAATCAGCTTCGAAGTTTCATTGAGTACCGCCTCGTCGTTTTCGAGGATAAAGGAAAGATCGGAATCTGAAAAATTGCTCTGCGAGATCTCCGATTCGCTCGTTGATTTGAAAACACCAGCTTGGGATTCTCGATAATGATTAATTAACTGAGTACATTTCAGTTTTCCGTTACCCACGAAAACGAGGCAATGAAAATTGGCAATTGAACTTTTCAGATGTGTTCGCGTCTACGAAAACATTAGAGATATCCTTTAACGTAAATCGTCAAAACTGTTGAGCCTCTATGAAAATTTCGTGAATTATCGAGCGGTCGATGCACTTCCGGCGATTCTCAAAGTTTCACGGACAGAGTTTTCGAACAACGGCCGTTTTCGCGTTCGGACCGCGTGTTTCTCTTTATCTAAAAGTCGATGAATTCGCGAGGACTTTGTTCGTTTATCGTCTCCTCTGACGGGTGTCAAGGATTTCCGGTTTAAATGTACAATTGGCGTCGGGTGGCTATTCAACGTACTTTTCCACGTCCTTGGACTCTAGCTGTTTTTTTTCGCGCGGGTCCAAGAAGAGCAAGGCAGGCAGAGAAGATGGTGTCGACGTGTGACGACCAGGATCGACGCGGGGGTTCTTAGATGTTAGGTTAGGTTTCCCGATTATACCCAAAGCGACGATAAACTCATTCGACGCGTGGCATTTACCATTTGCGAGATTAGAATTTTCCTCCCGAGTTTTCAGAGATGAGCGAGAACTTCGACGGCAGTGATCGGTGGAGTTTGATCGCCGCTCAGTATTACAGGCTCGGATTCAGTTTGAACGATTCTCACGAGATTAGCGTCCTTTTTGGAGGTGGCGAGTGTCGCGGTGGGTGTAACATTGACGCGACCGCAATAGCTCGGTGGTCGACTGGTGGTGCAAGCTGGTGTGATAATACTCGGCGCGTTCGATCGGTAAGTCGGCGGTGGTGACGAGGTGGGTTGCCGTCGATCGAGGAGCAACAACCTTAACCTGTACTCCTGCATGCTTGCCTGTGAATCCATCGTATTCGTTAAAAGCCATTCATCCGTTGGGATGCGCAATAAAAATAATTTTAGAGATAAGCGAGCGATCGAGGTAACCGGCCCTCGATTGATGAGAATTCGAAGAAACAAAGATGGCCGCGCCAGCTCACCTGGTAACTCGGTGGCGGCGTTCTGAACTGAAATTCCGGATAAATCATGGCGGCGTAAGGATGCATCGGTCTCGCTGGTGGTATCCTTCCCGTGATACCAGTGAATCCGAAAAAGCTGTTGCAATTCTCTCGGCTCGTGACACGCCATGCGACTGCACTCACCGTCACCAAGAAAACTCCTATACCTGCGCGTTAAAAAAAAACAGCCATAGCATTGAGAAAAATACCGCGAAAAAAAAGACGAGTGAAAAATCGGAAAAAATTCTTGGTTATGTTGAGACCAGACTGATCGCCATGCTACCCCTCCCTCATTCTACAATGACGACGAACACGTGAGCCGCAATTACGAGGGCTTTGTACCGCCGAGGAAAAACCTTCGAAGTGAAAGAGACGCCTTGCACTTGGCTCGATTCTTTCTTCTCTATTTGCGAGAGAAGAGAGTATGTGTGCGCTAGCGCGCATGTGCGTGCCGAATGCTTGAAGCTTGAAGGCGAGTTATCTCGTAGAGACCGTCGCGTTCCTTCAAACATATTTTACGCTATATTGGCATTCCCGTGCACATTATATCGAACGAATGTTACATGCTTTCACGCACAGACCGTACCGCGAACTCTAAGGAACGCACGATATTACTCGGGCAAGTTTAAAATTCCAGTACTTCTTTCGTACAACCCCGACCATCTGTGTGTCTCTATCCTGGACTTCTGACGAGACGGAGATGACGTCTTTTTGTTACGGGTTTACTGATTGACAGGATAACTTTTTAGAGGCATCGGCTTGAAGATGAATACTCGCATTTCAGTGCACGTGCACCCACAGAATCCTCGGCCGGTACTCGTGTACCGGACGGACCGAAAAACCCTCCCAGCTTCCACGTTCGCGCGCGACAAATAGGCTTGGGGTTGGTCGGAAGAAAGTTTGTACAAATTAATTTTTTTTTGGGTTTTCCACGCTGACTCCGGTTCATATTCCAATCAGGAATTCATAGCTTGGAGTTTGCCTTGGTAAAATCGTTCGTCGAGCTTTTGAAACATTCGTTGCCAATGGTCGACACAGATGGCGCGAAAATCCGCATTTTTCAGTAGGTTACCTACTTGGGTTTACGGGATATCTCAAGTGTCAATTTTTAACGAATTTTCATTTAGCATTTTATCGGAGTCCCGTACTGAAATTGTATTTGTTTAAAGTGAGAAATGACTCAAGAAGAACGTTTGATTTATCGTGTCGCAAATCGATTCAATCCGAAGAATAAAATTCGCTCAACGAGTCGTGGAGAGTGAGGCTGGAAAGGTGCGCGCGCAGACATACACTCGCGTGAATAGCGGCGCTCGAAGCTCTTCCATTTCTCAAGCAGAGATTGCGGGGTCCCGCGTGGATTAGCGTTGCCATAATAAACGATATATTCCTACGTGGAATCGTAAATGCAAGGAAATCATATTACGGATTGGCAACGCTGTAACCCGAAGTCTCGGGCGAGAGAGGATATACGTCGAGAGATGAAAGGCTGGAGAGTGGGAAGGCCTACGAGAGGAAAGAAAGAGAAAAGAGAGGCAGAAGTGCCCGATTCGAAGCAACTGAAGGCGCGATCATCGAGTGTGTCCATTGTGAACGGCGCATTCTCCGGGTCGCAGGTTACACCAGCTACAACTTGGCGGGCCTCGAGTTTAGCGTTTAGAAAGTAACGTACAAAACGACCACGATCGCGCCTGCCTGACTCGATATTTTCCTCCTTTTTTTTTTCTTCTTCTTACCCGCCACTTCGTCGACTGAGAAAACGATCTCTGCTCTCCATCGTACGGACTGCTAGAGCGTGCATGTGTGAGAGTGCAATTTTGTATCGGTCGATAAATTAGGAACGCTCCGCCATGGAATCTTCGTACTCGTATGAGATTGAAGTTTCGATCGTTCCAGTGAACATTTTTTCATCCTCAAATGTCTTCCAGCAAATTTCAACTATGAAATTCACTCGATTATTTTTTTTTAAAGCCACCGTTTATTTGTGATAGTTCTCGAATTGAAATCACGAATTGAAAACGTGGCTTATTTTACACGGAGATGCGATATATCTCATTAGGGTTACAAAATGTTTCCGCGTCGTTCTGTTGTTCATCAAGGATTGTATTATCGATTTTTCCGGTGGAAACTGATTTTCTGTAAGGACACAAGTTAGACATAACCTATAAAACTTTCTAACCTAATTTCCTCGTAGGCGGTTAAGAGTTTTATTTATAAAAAAATCATGCATTTTTTGAGAATTCTCAGGTAAAAAATTTCTCCTCGCATGAACACTGCGTGTTACAGCTTCGATTTCACCTTGAGACGGAGACCGGTAAAAATACCAACTCAATTAGAAACTCATAAAAAAAAACAACTCAGGTTCTCGATTTCCATGTTTTCTGAAAAACGGTTCGCCGCCATTTAGGTAAGTTTCGAATTTGATCGGACACACACTTAGACGATTTGAAGAATTGATCAATTTCGCGGTGAGCTCCGGTCACGTCATTTCGGTAACATCGCATCGACGATAAAAACATTTCGATGGGTTGATCGATGCGCCCTTCGATTCTCGAGAATGTTAGAGGTGGCAGCCATTTTTTTTTCTCGATACCCGACACATTCGCGAGAAAATGAAATTCCGTGGCAATAAGTGGCGAAAGGGGGACGAACACGTCGGATAGTACACTCGCGGATGCTCCTAAACCTTTTCCGTAATTTCATGGAAGAACGAGCAGCGCGAGAGCGTGCGGTGATCTCTCCCAAGGGTAAAATCATGGCGTCGCGCGCAGCCATAAATACGAGGGAGAGAGAGAGAGAGAGAAGTAAAAATGTTTGTCTCGTGGAAACACTGAGACATCTCATTGTCAGGACGAACGGAAAGTAAGAAAAAAGTCAAGAAAATTCGAGAAGAATTTACTGCGAAGCTTTATGAATCTCGCGCGATATTTCCCCAGACAATATCGTCGGTGTTACGAAAGAATTGCAATATCCCGAGCGTGTCACAAAACGAGTATGGTTTCTCGCTGTTGGCTCGGAAATGTGTAAGGAAACAAGGAGCGCGCGACGAGCGTGAAAAAAAACGACTTTTTGTCACGTTGGGATCGCTTTGCGAATACTGATGCGAGTGTGGCGACCTCTAGCGACATCGCGGCGATACTACGCGTTTTTCTCGCCCGTATGGTAAAAATAACGCGAGCAAGGCTAAAACGCGGAGACTCGAGGGACGCCGCAGAGATGGGGCGCGTGTAAACGTGTGTGCGGTATCACTCGCGTAATAACCGACGCAATGAACGCACGTGTCGTACGTGAAAATGCGCTCTTCGAGCTCACGAATCGAAACGCCTTGCACATAGAGAAGACGCGCGTTGGGATTCGTTTGACTCCCGTGGAATACAAATCGCCACGCAGTCCATTGCCGTTTCGAAGAATTAATAAAACCGCTTTTTTTTTCAAATATTCGTACTCGATGATAACGGGAATGATTATTGACCGAAGTTACGTGCGATTGATACGACTAAAGTATCACACGGTTAAATATTTCACTCTTATCTTGGTTATTTATCGGCAGAATTTAAAACACTTTGCACTTATCGCTAAGGATTCGTGCTTTTTCGCAATTTGCTTATCAATCGAAATGTGCAAAACTCGTACAGTCATTGGCCACTTACGATTCATCCAGAATTATTCTCTCGTCGTTCCTCACCCATGGAAAACAACTAAGCTTCGTTGACGTACAGAGCTTTTCAATTTTACCTTGGTGGCCAATGACTGTATCACTTGGTGGCCAATGACTGTATCTCGGTGGCCAATGACTATGCCAAAATCACTGTAATACTCTACGGAACGGTCTAACGCCGTTTATTACTTCATGCCAGTTTTGAAAATTCTATTGTAATATACGAGAATCGTAACACGAATATATCATGCTTAAGGGGCTGCGATACGGTGAAAATAAAATTTTAAGTATCCGGAGTTAAATAAAAATTCATCAAATTTCCAAAAATACTTTTTCAACGAATAAAAACATTTTGAAAAATTAAAAAAATGGTTAATTGCACACGGAATATTTTTTATCCGATACTCAATCTCGGGTTCAAGTCTCTATAATTTTTTTCGTATTATATATAAGTATATGCATATTTATAAGTATATATATTTTTTTATCAATTTTATGGAGTAGACATAATTATCGTACCGATCATAAGGAGGGAAACGGCAATGTGATCTCGTCCGGTTGCCCTGAGGGCGCCGAGAAGTGCCCCGGCCGCAGCGCAGACCAGACCGACTATTCCTACACCGAGAATTGACCAACGAACCGGTGGCGAGCCCAGCCCGCAGCATTGCTTCGGAACAGCGTCCCTGCAACAAAAAAGGTAAAGCGGACGATCTCTTAGTGCCTGCGTGGAAGCTTCAATTATACATCGTATAATATTGCATTTAAGTGAATTTAAAAAAAAATAACGTTTAACCTCGATCAGCCTGATACCCCTTGAATAATTATAAAAACCTGAAGGGGCAATGCTAGACTTTGCATTCGAACGAAAAAAAAAAATTATTATCTCAATTAAATTTACACAAAAGGAGGGAAAAAGTACGAAGGGAATTTAAAAAAATTCTGGCAATACAAAATTCTCTCGTAAATGTTCTTTGTTCTGCAGAATTTTTTTTTCTTCAACTTCCGATGCGATATAATTATTGCAGTTACGAATATTATTTTTCGAATTTTTTTTTAGAAAATTTGAGGACGTTTAATAATTTAAAAGTACGAAAATGCCAAAGTGTTTTTTTTATTGGTATTTCAATCGAATTTTAAAGTACGAAAATTCCAAATTATTTTTTAAGGCTCAAACTTAAAACTGGAAAAAATCCTGTTTCCAAATCTTCTATTTATTTTAAATGTATCGTTCCACTGAAAATGCCAAAGTGTTTTTTTTAATGGTATTTCAATCGAATTTTAAAGCACAAAAATTCCAAATTGTTTTTTAAGGCTCAAACTCAAAACTGGAAAAAATCCTGTTTCCAAATCTTCTATTTATTTCAAAACCGTCGTTCCATTGAAAATGCCAAAGTGTTTTTTTAATGGTATTTCAATCGAATTTTAAATCACGAAAATTCCGAAATGTTTTTCAAGGCCAAATTTAAAACTGAAAAAAATTCTGTTTCAAAATCTTCTATTTATTTGAAAAGTGTCATTTCACTGAATCAAACTTAAAAATTAAAAAAATTCAGTTCCATTTTCCGCTGAGAAAAAAATTCACGAAAATTGCCTCGTTTGTATAAACATGAATCGAGCAATTGCGATCTTTCGAACAAAGTTGGTCAGACTCGTTGGAAAGAATTAGCAACTTCCAATATGGTTATCGGACCCGACGTCCTTAACCCTCAACGACAAAACGATTTTCGAAACGTGACAAATGAAATACGGCATGGATCGACAAATGTGAAAAACTCGTTCGCGAATAGTCGTATTTTCAGCGTCAATTAACTCGGCGAACAAATTGCAGCCTTGAATACTCGCGTAAATAGCGTTCGGATCATCAACGTATAGACGAGCCGGGAAGCAATAATCGAAAATAATAAATCCCGCATATTTTTCTTTTTATGGAATATTAAATTTCTCCAACTTCTGTTACTTGTCATTAAATATATATATATATATATATATATATATATATATATATATATATATATATATCCCTGAAAACCCGGATCTACATCTGC
>JAPYZJ010000717.1:0-55100 GCA_030522765.1 Ophioninae sp. B BG-2022a
GTTTATCGTCACGTTACGTTTCATTTTTTATCACATTACGTTTCATTTTTCGTCACGTTACTTTTCATTTTTCGTCACGTTACGTTTCATTTTTCGTCACGCTACGTTTCGTTTATCGTCACGTTACGTTTCGTTTTTCGTCACGTTGCGTTTCGTTTGTCACCAGGGTTACATTTCGTTTTTTTGTCCCATTACGCTTCGTTTTTCGTCACATTACGTTTCATTTTTCGTCACGTTACGTTTCGTTTATTGTCACGTAACGTTTCATTTTTCGTCACGTTACGTTTCATTTATCGTCACGTCACGTTTCGTTTTTCGTCACGTTACGTTTCGTTTGCCGCCAGGGTTACGTTTCGTTTATCGTCACATAACGTTTCATTTTTCGTTACGGTTCGTTCTTTATCTACTTGTTTCGTTAGGGTCTCGTTAAGATTTGTTCCCCGGTTCGGTTGATGGAACTCGGTGGAGCATGGAGTCGCCAACCATGTCGAGCATTAGGGCCGAGGGTGAAAGACTGAACGAGACCTCTCTGGGAATCGTTGCACGCCCGGTTGAGATGCCGGTACCGCGCCGTTGAGGTGCATCTCGCTGGAGAGCGCTTGATTCCAGGTTACGAACGGAGCCCTCCGGGCCGCGCTTCGTATTCGAAGCTGCTTCCGCTTTCGCATGACCAGCCAGTGAATGCGATCCCAGAGGGTCTCAGTGCTGCTGTTCGATAAAAGCGTCCGATTCGTTACCGTTTCGTCAGCAAAGTGACTCACCCAAAAATAACGGCTTTTGAGAAGAAATACAACACCCAATACGTAAAATGCCACAAAATGGCGCCCAATACGTACAGTACCAGAAAATGGCGCGCAGTACGCAAATGACCCCAAAATTCAGGAAATTCTCGGTGGTGTGAAAGTAGGAAAGTCCGTACTAAATACATAAGTACTTGAGCTACTCCTCAATGAATCCCGACCTCTCTATCATAACCTAAAACTTGCATCTACTGTCACAACTGTGTCTACGAGAAAGTGCATTCAAAATGTACCAGTTCTGATTGCGACGAAGGTAAAACCTCGAAGAGTTCCAGTCTGCGTTACGTGGCCAAAGTTGGTCCCCGTAATCCTGGGCATTCTGGTTGAGAAACCCGGTGAAACAAGATTCTCTGGCATCCCCGAGAAATGCGGATACGCAAGAGAGAATGGACGACGGAAGGTGACGGTTCTCGCACCTAAAGCTCCCGAGGACCTGGATTTCGGTTCACGTTGTGAAGATCTCAGAATCCACGACACAACATATAGCAATGTATAGTGAACCAGCAAACAGCAATTTTCGAGGAGTGTGCGTGAGAGAGAGCAAGTTACGTACTACGTATGTCCGGGCTGCGTCACGAAACTATGCAAAATCAGTCTGAACAGGCTAAAAATGTAGATTTATACTGAAAGGTACCCTATGTGACTTATACATCCGGAGGACTTTGATTCTAACCAACGATTGTGAAAAATCTCGTCATAAAACCATGAAATCACTAGGAAGTTCGGTCAAATGTTTCGAGACCTCAGGATTGACTGGAAAGATTAAAAAAAGACAATTTTCTTTTAATTGATGTCCAATATGGTGTCCAATATGTGGAACCCCACAAAATGGTACCCAATATCTGTAATCCCACAAAATGGCGTTCCAGAACTTACAGAATCACAAAATAGTGTCCAGTACATACCACAAAATAGTTTCGAACATGTACAATGCCATAAGATGTTGACCAGTACCTAGAGTACAATAAAATGGCGTCCAGTACCTACAGAATCACAAAATGGCGTGCAATACAAATTTTACGACAAAATGGTGTCCAGTGCTACAAAATGGTCTCTCAATACGTAGAGTATCATAAAACGGTGTCCAATACGTACAACACGCCATACAAGTGATATATACCATCGCTGTGGCGCCATCGGACACCAATTAGGTTACTGCTCGTAGCCATAACCTCACTTATCATCCCAACCTTTTCCTGTGATAGCCTACTGCTCATAGCTGTACGTATACGTACTTTCTCTTCGGACGGTTACCGTAGAGCATTGCTGCTATCAACTCTATAGTGGGATGTCCTTCACGCCGCAAAATAAGCGAAGATCGTTGGTCCCAGCTCGGCGAAATATATCAGGGCCGACTGTATCCGCGATATGGTAACGGACACCGTTAATGCGATACAACCACCGATATCACCAGTAATCTGATGTCGGTGATACCAGTATTTAATCCTTCGTGGTATGTGCATGGACTCTGCGTTCCATGTGTTCCAAGTGTATCGGATAGGTCATATTGATTCGGTAAATACCATTGCTCGCTGGGCCGTCGTGGTACTCGTTCGAATAACTACTGACCTTGTGACCCTTGACTGACATAACGCCTTACATGCACGTTATATTTCGAAGTACGTTGAGACGAGAAAGGAATTGTGTGTTTCTGATAAATCGATTCCTAAATCATATTATACTGAATATATATATATATATCGGGTGTTTCATAATTACTGAGCCACCCGGGACTGGCTGGTTCGGGCGATCATGAACGCCTATCTACCTCACCCAAACAAACCCAAACAACAATACGAAACTCGAATCGCTCTCATTTGAAAACTAATGGAGAGAAAGGAAGATTGCTAATACTTTTAAACCAAATTTTCTTAAAAATAAATAATTTAAAAAAATGAACTATTTCAACAGCCGGAACACAAAAAATCATATACGCATCAATAAAAATCCTCGAATCACATTTTGCTTCATGCGCTTTCCGAAGTAACGTATACTTTTGTGCTACATTGCAGATAACATGGATCGATGGCTTAGGCACCGTTCTCCACAACGGTATCGAAAAATATGAGGAACCGTATGACGGAGGACCATTGACCACAGTGAAATCGGTATTAAAGGTCGTCCCTCGCAAGGAACACGACAATACCACCTTCACTTGTCAGAGTCAAAACGCTGCTGACCGCACACCCCAAAATGCGAAGCTTCGAGTTGAGGTTTGTAAAATCTCTGACTGACCTTCAATTGTCCACTTCTCTAACTTATCAGTAATGAAATATTTGTTCAAAGGCTACTTTATTCACCAGTCTTAATCTTCCTGAATCCTTAAAGTCTTTCGTCAATAAACGTTAAATAATTTTTTTTTCGTAGGTTCACTATGCTCCGAAGGTATCGTTAAAGATACCATCGGAATCATCGAAAAAGAAAAACGGTCGTATCGTGGAAGGGTCGGAATTGCGGTTCAAATGCCGTGCAGAAGCGAATCCACCAGTCATGGAGTACTGGTGAGCACGAAAACAGCTTTACTCTTTCGTACAGTAGAATATACATACCCAACGTGACATACGAACCTCATCGAAACACACATATAGAATCAACACTAGAATGAAAAGCAAGCCAGGTCTCGATACTTCTCCAGGATCAATAACGTGTAGAGAAAAAAAGAAAGAGGGGCAATGTCAAATCTGGGACAGACTCGAGCTGAATTGTACTCGACGTGTCGTTTACGACAATGTACGAACCAGACCAGACCAGACAACGTACAATTCGGTCGAATCGCCGATTTCTATCGATGACCGAGTCGATTCCACTGTAAAAGCTTCCAAACATTTCACACCCATTCCGAAAGATTCTAAATAGAAATTCGCCTTTTGATAAAGGTCGAAAAAAAAAAAGGATTTCTTGAGGATTTTCGAAAATATCAATGAAGAAATCCAGACGAGCTTTGGAAGGGTTGTTCTCTATGTCTATACAAGCAAAAATCAATATTCTATCTTTTTTTAAATACGAAATGCCGAAACTGCGTTCGAAAGGACGAGAAAACCTTTGGCGGCGGAAGGAAGGGTGAAGAAGGGAAAAAATCATAAAAATCGTTACCGAAACGTATGAAAATTACGAAAAACAAAATTCTCGAGTCCACCTGTAGAGGGCCTAATAAAAGGCATTATTTTCTACCAGCTCCCTACGCTGCCACTTTTTACTTTTTTTGTGAAAAAAAAAATTGATTCGTAAACCTACAGTTGTTTAAAATAAACTCTAAAATTTTTATCTTGAATATTTAATTAATATTTAAAAAAGAAAAATCCTGAAAAATGTGTTTTTTGAAGACGGTACTCAGGTAACTCCTCAATCCGGCAAAATACTATGAATTCTTTCGAAAAACTCAAATTTTTTTTTTTTGAAAACCTAACTTCGCAAGCGTTACAGTCAGATGTCTAAGGGATGCCATTTGAAACGCACGATGTTTCATTTATAGCGTTACACTTCCGTGTAGCGGTATACGGCAACCACAACGACGAGTGCGACGACGTACACGGCGACGACAAGGCGTATCGATCCTCCGCCGGTGAACTCGAAAACGAGCGAGCCATCTTGGTACTTGAAATTCCCTCGGTGCTCATATTCACAGAAATTTACTCGTTTCTTGCCCTCCGTGGAATTCTGATACGGGGGGGAATAAAGTGGTCTGAATTATTTTTATTTTTGTTTGCTTTTTTCGTCGCAACGATGTTTACCGGTTCTTTGCGCTGACTGAAGGGGCCAAAGAGTGGAGAAGTATTCTTTTTTTAGGAACATGATTTTAGAAGACGATTTATTTTTTCGTTTGTTTTCATTTCGCTTATTTATTTATTTTGTTTATCGTATTTATTTTGTTTTATTTCATTTTGCATAATTTTTCGTGCGTGTTTTCGTTTAAAATCAAATGCCATAAAATAATATTTGTTTGCTGGCATTTTATGGCATTTATCAATCAAGTTGATTTTTATTACATTTTTTTTACAGTTTTTTACATTTTCTAAACATTTTTTAAACTTTTTTTTTACATTTTTAAACATTTTTTAAACTTTTTTTTTACATTTTTAAACATTTTTTAAACATTTTTTTACATTTTTAAGACTTCCTGGTGAGACTCATACGACATAAACCAACGATTATGATATTTCCCTCTCCTATTTATTTTCAACTCAATCTCCAAGCGCTAATATTTAACGAAAAAAACCCATAGTCCCATAGACATTGTTTTTTATAACGAAGTCCTCAAAGTCGTTTTCTCCGGTTGCACTTATAGGTGGTACATCAACGATAAGAAAGTGATAGGCGACTACACGACGGAAATGATAATCCATAACGCGACGAGAGATCTTCACGACGCGATCGTAAAATGTGAAGTTCACAACGATATTGGGAAGAGCGAAGAAACAGAAACACTCGACATAACATGTAAGTCATGTCACAGCATTTCCTTTGCGAGAACATATTACAACAAAGTCGACACTCGTCTATTGTGTCGCCATCTACATGGACCATAGGAGGGGTTATTTTGCCCTAACTAAATTTTACCTAAATTTTGTTGTTGCCCCAACACCTCTTCTTTTATGACTTCGCAGCTATAACCTCACTTGTCATTTCTAATCTTTACTCGACGTAGTCATAACCTCACTCGTTACTACATCCTTGATTTTTTTTTGTAGCGAGTTACTCATCGGAGAAATAACCTTCAATTGTCGTCCTTAAGGACATGTCAAAGATGTACCACGTGACACACGAGTGCGAGAGAGATAGTCGAATTTTTCAAAACGCAATTTCTCAAGGACGAAACATTTTTATCGGAAAATTCAAGCATCTATTTCTGTCTCTATGAATTCTACAAAGACTGATGATCGATTTTTCACTTTAAACTTAATCGACGCCGAGAAAACGGAATACGAAAATTTGTGAGGTTATGTCGATGCTCGTCATGCACTTAACCATTTCCTGCGATAACTTACCACTCGTAGATATACAGGGTTACTGGTTAAGTCGATCTATTCCCGTTAAGGGCAGTTTACATCATTTCTGACTGATTTGTCTATGAAACACCCTATCCTAAACCAAACCGTTTTCGAGATATTTTAATTTAATTGATTATTATAAAAAATAGCCGATTTTCGGCTATTAGCTCAGCTGTTTTGTAATGTATGAGTCTTATTATTACTATTATTTGATTTTTACATGTAAAATAAGATGCTTCATGACCTCAATACCCAATATTGTATGTAAAATGAATAAATACGTCGTTGCAGACGATCAAAAGTTACGAAAATTAATAAAAAAGTTGCAAGTTTATTTTTCTTTCAAGGATATCTGAAAAAAGAATTATGGCGCCTGTTTTGCAAATGTGCCTAAAAATATCTACATCTTATCAGCTATCCATCGGTCCCAATGGGGTTGTCCGGTTAAAGCTCATTGCAGATGGCGTCACCATAGCTAAGTCCATGTTTGACCAATGAAGTAAAATTATTTTGAAATACAAAATCACATTAATAGAATTTCAACCAATGATGATGCTTGTTCCAAGCTATGCTAGCGCTATCAATTAAACAGTTGCCAACACCGATTCCGCGAAACAGATGAGATTCGACTGTAACATCGGTCCACGTATCCCATATCTTTTCTAGCCACGCCAAACCCTCCGAAGGCCTATTAGCAACAGTAATACTCTCCAACGCTATACTCGCTTGTCGATGTTGCATCACGATAAAAAAAAAACTTCCTCCCCCCCATAAAATAACGATTCACTGAACGTTTTCTCTCGGTGAATATCCGCAGTCGGTCCGCAATTTCGACATCCGCCAATTTCCGTCGAGACGCACTACGGCGCAACGGAGATTTTGCAGTGCGACGTGGACGGTAATCCGCCACCGGAGATACTCTGGATTCACGAGGATTCGGACCGCATTGTCGCCACCAGTCCGAACATAAGTGTTGTCGTCAGTCCGGAAACTGCCGGTCGTTACTACTGCAAAGCTCACGTGCCCGGATTTCCCGAATTGACGGGATACGCGAATGTTTTCATTCGCGCACCACCGAGCATCGTATCGCAACGTACACAGTACGTTCCTGACGAAGGTGTAGTCAAGGTAACAACCAGTCGAAATTGATCTTTCTACTCTACCCCTCCTCTCCCCTCCAACCTCCTGGCTCTTCTCTCTCGTATTTTTGTCTTCCTTACTCCTCCAGGGTTCCCTAGCCCCCAGGAATCCTTACTGCTCCTCTCGGGTGAAACGACCAAGTACTGGGCCAAGTTTCCCCGAGGCGAGTTATCCTGTCCCAGAGTACATCGCGGAACTTCCCGAGGATCTGAGACACGATGTAGAACTCAACTTCTGAGCCTTTGCCTGCTAGGGTGGATAAAACTTACGAGGAATGAAAGAGAAACGAGAAAGGACACATCTCATCTAACATTGAACGACTCGGCGAATAGACGGTTGCTTATTGAACAATCGTATATTTGCACGTGTTTTCGTCACAATTCGAGATACATTCGACACGCTTCTAAACGTGTCGAATCAGTCGTTATGGTCGTCTCGAAATATAGTTTTTTGACCACCGATACGTTTTCCACAAAACTAAACGTAAATTTTGTTTTTTTTTTTCAAGCCTAGCTGTAACTTCTCAGTCGACCCTGTAGTGGAATCGACGTCGATTATAACTCGAAATCATACATTACTTTGAAACAACCGTCGATAGTCCACTGTCCGGAAATGGGGTTAGGGTAGGAAACTTCGAATGACCAGAAGGCTCATAATCTCGAATTTTAATATTCCGAAACTACAAGTTTTGTCAATTTTTGGGTTTGTTTGGGTTTGTTTAAAATCAAGGGTTTAAAATCAAACTTACGAGCCCAAACAAACCCAAACAAATTTCGTGCTTTTGCTGGCATGAATTTTAACAAATTTGTAGTTTCGGAGTTTTGAGCCTTCTGGTCAATCGAATTTCGTGTTCCCTACCTAACCATCCCGCGGAAGCGTTTATGTATTTGTTTAATTATTTATTCATCCATTAGTTCCTCTTGCACCGTTTGCTTTTTGGACTCGTTCGTTATAGCTGTTATTTTTTCATCCAATATGAACATTACGTTTACGTTCCTGATTATTTATAAGAATTTTAGTCAACTACTCAAACAAACCCAAACGACCCCCGACCCTCCACTGTCCGGAAATGGGGTGGAGTAGGAAACCAGAACTTCGAACGACCAGAGGGCTCATAATTTCGAATTTGAATATTCCGAAACTACAAGTTTTGTCAATTTTTCAGTTTGTTTGGGTTTGTTTGAAATCAAACTAACGAACCCAAACAAACCCAAACAAATTTCGTGCTTTTGCTGGCATGAATTTTAAGAAATTTGTAGTTTCGGAATATTGAGCCTTCTGGTCTATGTTTAATTATTTATTCATCCATTAGTTTCTCTTGCGCCGTTTGCTTTTTGGACTCGTTCGTTATAGCTGTTATTTTTTCATCAAATATCAACACAACGTACGTTTACGTTCCTGATTGTTTACAAGAATTCTAGTCAACTACGAAAAATGTACATTAAGTCGAAAAATAATTTTATCACTTACGCGTTATAACCCAAACAAACCCAAACTTTTAGAAGTCTGTCTTATCTTTTTTTTTCGACCTCTCCCATGACAGGTTAAATGCACAGCTATATCTGTGCCAAGAGCGGATTCAATCGTATGGAGCTTCGCCGGTCGCGAGCTCAATTTCTCCTCGAACAATACGCCCTTCTACGTCCAAGAAGAGTACACCCCGGAGAGGGTGGTCAGCACGGTAACCCTCCGTGAACCAATATCAACCTACTTCGGGGATTACAATTGTACGGTCACCAATAGTTATGGGACGGATTCCGTCATCATCAAACTCACTACTCAGAGTAAGTTCAAAATTCCAACCCAACCCCCCACCCCCTGCCCCTCCAGGCACACACTTCATATTTGTCGTATTTTTTATCCTGCTTTTCGTAAAAAAAAAAATGTGCAACGCAATAGAAAAATCGTCGAAAAGTTTTCGTAATCCTCGTGATTATTGCTGTGGAAATACTACATATAGAACTATCGTTTGCGTCCCACCGAGTTTGCCCTCCTGGATCTCGAAATTTTTCGAAATATATTTACCGTTGAAAATATAATGTTTTTTTTTTTCAATTATTATAATAATTTTTTACAATTATTATTAAATTTAAATTAATATAATTAAGTTGACTTTTTTATTTGTTAAAAGTATGAATTATAAATAAAACGTATGTGATTTTACGAATTGACATTGGTTATGGAAAATTAATTAAGGTTTGAACATTACGATCGGGTTTTGCCAAATTCTCTTGAAGGAGTAAAATGCAGGATTTTTGTGTCCACGAAAGTCCGTTATTGTTTAAAGTTGAATCAACAAATTTTCGTATTTAGACTTAAGGTTGAAAATTACGAATATCGTTTTTCAGCGTTTTTGGAAAATCAATCCTAAAGGGGGTAAACTCGTGTAGGAAGTTTGTCGTTTTTCAGTGTAAAAACAATTAAAACCACTGGTCAGCCAGTTGAGTAGAAATTCGAAAATTAGGTGTTTCCGTAGTTAAAAAAAATGATCCATTAAGGGGTTGAAAAATGTCTCAATGGAAATTCTTCAGACTCACACACGAGTCTCGAAAACGAGAAAACTTGAAAATCACTTTTTTTAAAACTCTGTTTAAATCACTTTTTAAAACTCTGGTATTTTTAAACGAAAGAAAAAGAGATAGATAATGGCAGGAATCGAAAGTGAATGTGAATAACACGCTTTGTTTTTTACTTGAGAAACGAAATTTAACCAGACGTGACGCGTAGCGTTGATTCCAGTTGATTGGCAACTGATCCTGATTATTGTGGGCCTTATTGTTTGCGTCATACTCATCGGGATCATCGTCGCACTCATTCTACACTGTCGCGATCGGATAAAACAACCGAGACCAAGATCCGTGCGAACACCGGAAAACGACTTGCGTAAGTACAATAACAACCGTAAAAATCCGTCTGGTAACTCGTCATTTTTTTCACCATTGAAAAAGAGCGAAAAAAGAATAATAATATCTCCAACTATAAAATCGAATTTAATAACGAAAAGAATCTGCTGGACAAGAGTAAATATTTTTTCAAAAGTTCTTTTTTAAACCCACGAGAAAAATACTTATCTTCGTCCACCAGATTTTTGCTGTTCGTTTCACCTTAAAATAATATCGAAACGTTCAGACCTTTTCATTTAAAAAATAGATTTTCATAAATTAAAAATGAATTTCAATGTAAAATATGTATTTTCAATTAAAATTGATCATTCAAAAAAAGCCATTGTTTAAAACTGGATTTGATGAAAAACCGGGTCAACTTTGTAATTAACCATATTAATGAATTTCTGTAATTAAAAAAAGTCGCTTTTCAACGACGTTTAGGCAAAATTCTTTTTGAGAAATTAATTTTGAGTAAAGTTAATAAAATCAAGAAATAGACGTTAAAAAGACACAGACTTCGAATTATAAGGGACTCGTTTCGTACGCTACACTTTTAAGGACACGTAGAAGATCGACATAACCTTACAAATTTTCGAAATCTGTTTTATCATCGGCGGTTGAATTTATCAATGGGAAATCGAGAATTATTCTCAGTATAATTTACAGACGCTTAAATTTCACGGTAAAAATGTATCATCCTCGAGAAATCGGGGCTTCAAAATTTCGACTACGTGTCACGTGGTATATTTCGCCTTAACGAAATTTGAAAAAACCTACGAGACCAATATTTTCTTCGGCTTTTTACAAATTGGTTTCTAACGGATGCGTCAATGAAAAAAAAAAAAGACTTCAAAAGTAATATATCTAACGGTCCGTCTCAACATCGATTTGTAATCCAACACGCACGTGACCGTTTTCCATCGCTTATTTGCCAACAGAAGAAACGGACTCGAACACCGATCGTTACCGAGAGAGCGATCGAAGTAGCAATTTATCAGACGTTAAGGCTGATATTAGAGCCGGGTCGAGCGTCAGCAACGCCGAGAGCGTGACCGCTCTGGACAGCGAGGGTGAAGGAAGCACGAGAGGCGTGAACGCTCTCGCTCTCGCCGGTCCTGTCTCCAATCCTCTTGGCTACCGATATAGCGCTGACTACACCGAACCCTCATTCCCACCCAAAAACAACGTGAGTCTTTCCTGACAATTCAATCATCAATTCTAAAGGAAAAAAAGAAAAAAGAAAACATTCGTTACATATTTCGATTTTTTTTTGTACGCCAGAACAAAATTTCGATTTTTTTGTACGCAAGAAAAAAATCTAATTTTTTTATACGCGAGATAAAAATTGAATTTTTTTATACGCAAGAAAAAAATTTAATTTTTTTATACGCGAGATAAAAATTGAATTTTTTTATACGCAAGATAAAAATTTAATTTTTTTATACGCAAGAAAAAAATTTAATTTTTTTATACGCAAGGAGAAAAAATCGATTTTGTTTGTACGCAAGAAGAAAAAATCGAAGTTTTTTCTATGCAAGGAGAAAAAATCGATTTTTTTTTGTACGCAAGAAGAAACATTCGAAGTTTTTTCTACGCAAGTAGAAAAATCCGATTTTTTTACGCAACAAGAAAAACTTGATTTTTTTTCTACGCAAGGAGAAAAAATCAATTTTTTTCTACGCAAGGAGAAAAAATCATTTTTTTTTTACGCAAGGAGAAAAAAAACAATTTTTTTTTTGTACGTAAAAAGAAAATCTCTATTTTTTTGTACGCGATACAGATTCCGTTAAACAAAGCAATTTCATTGATGAAGCTTCCTGAAAGATAAAATTGTGTCGTCTTTCAGGTAACTTCACAATCGCGTGATTTCCTTCGTCACTGTTGACTTTAGGTCGTCCGGTTGTTGATATAGAAATGAAAAATCGCTAGAGCGGAATTTCTTGAATCAATGTTGACAAATGTGTTTCCTTGTGGGGTCTCTATAACGATTCTGCCCCCGCGAAACAAGAAGTACAAAATATGATGGAAAATGTTAATTTTCATGCTCCATTCTTTTTTTTTTGTACAAACATGAGTTAAGATTTTCGAACGATACGAAATTTCGAACGAAACCGATATAAAAATGTCATCAAAATAACACCACTAAAAAAAGATAATTTTTTGGATCCTTGAGCTTTTTTGCATTCTGATTAAACTCTATCGTCACTTGATTACGATTTTCTCGTTCACCATTGAAAAATGCGTATCTTCTATTGTGCACGATTGAATAGCGAGTAGAAAAGACACTTTTTTATCAATAGGACGGTAGCAACAACAATGGTTACGTACCGTACGTGGATTATTCCCGGGATTACATGCCACCAACAACGCAAGGCATCGGTGCGTCCCGAGAGTCTCTCAGCCGGATACCTTCCACCGGGATCCTCGGCTCCAAGAAAATTGGACTCAGTTCCGCGAATCTCGGGCTGACGTCGCCACAAGCAACGCCGATAATCGATCCAAGATTTTCGGCGACGTACGGCAATCCGTATCTAAGGTAAGACCAAAAAGCGTTACGCGTTTGATATAAACGTAGAAATATTCGATTTTTTTCGACCTGCGCAATGACAAAAGTACATTCAATACGCGATACGAAACTCGTTTTTATATGGAGTTGAGTTGACGTAATGCATAATCTATGAAGTTAAATATTAGTTATCGTGATATAACGATTTTTATATCTTCAACGCCAATTTGATATCCTAGCAAGAATTCAGGACCAAAATTTTGCTGGTATCGCTTCAAGCGATCCAATCATTCAGGTTTCGTTAAATATTCTAATTATCCGCAAAAATATTTTGGGTTTGTTTCCTAAAATTTCGAACTTTCGGGTTTTTCCAAACAAACCCAAACAAACTCGAACTTGTTTCCCAAAGTTTCGAACTTCAGATTTTTTCCAAACAAACCCAAACAAACTCGAACTTGTTTCCCAAAGTTTCGAACTCCCGATTATGCCCAAACAAACCCGATCTTATTTCCTAAAATTTCGAACTCCCGATTATGCCCAAACAAACCCAAACAAACCCGAACTTATTTCCTAAAGTTTCGAACTCCCGATTATGCCCAAACAAACCCAAACAAACCCGAACTTAGTTTCCAAAGTTTCGAACTCCCGATTTTTTCCAAACAAACCCAAACGAACCCAACCAAACCCGAACTTAGTTTCCAAAGTTTCGAACTCCCGATTTTTTTCCAAACAAACCGAAACGAACCCAAACAAATCCGAACTTGTTTCCCAAAGTTTCGAACTAGCGATTTTTTCCAAACAAAACCAAACGAACCCAAACAAATCCGAACTTGTTTCCCAAAGTTTCGAACTCCCGATTTTTTCCAAACAAACCCAAACGAACCCAAACAAATCCGAACTTGTTTCCCAAAGTTTCGAACTCCCAATTTTTTCCAAACAAAACCAAACGAACCCAAACAAATCCGAACTTGTTTCCCAAAGTTTCGAACTTCCGGTTTTCCCAAACAAACCCAAACAACCAGATTCGTGCTAGTCGTTAAATTTCTTTCGATCCTCGTCGCAAAAGAGTATCGCGAAATACGTGTTATAGCTTTCAGCCTAATAAGACTTGCTAGCTTCGCAAATTATTGCCACGTTGTTTAGCAACTATTTTCGATTATCTTTCACAGGATGTCGGCAGCTGAACAACTCAGACACGCACCGCACGCTGCTATACCAGGGGTCACACCGGCGCCACCACCTTACACCCAAGCGATGCGGATGAACAGTCTCAGCACGCTCAACGGTGCCGGTCCACAGGTGAGCGCCGATTCAATTTGCATGGGTCACGCTACCAATTTTATCCTCATATTCCTGCCTGACAGATTTGAACACGTTCCGCGTGTGTGCACTTTGCATATACAGGGCGACCGTTAACTCGACCTATTTCGAGAAAGGGGTCCTTTTCTGCCTTCGATTCGATCGCCTCTCCCCTATACTCTGCACCGAGCCAATACACCCCCACCACTGATTCTTTTTTTAAAACAGAAATGCTATTTTACAATTTCACTCAAACCGCGTTTTTATTAGATTTATCAAAATTCGAGAAACTTCAAGTTCCATCGGTGCCTTTTGTAAATTGGAAAAAATTAATCGTTGAACGAAGATAACTTTTCTTTTTAAGGAAAAAAAGAGCGTTAAGTGGGATAATTTTTTGGAACGAAAAAAACAAGAAGGAAATTGATAAAAAAGAAGTAGGAAATTCTAAAAATACTCGAGAATTTGTTTAATTATATTTTTACTTTGTTTTAACGATTTCCGTAAAATATATGGTTTAAATACTATTATTTCGTGATTATTTTTCGTTATTTCAAGCCGCTAACATTTTTCCAAACTTTCGAAGATTTCGCATCACTTGTCAGATGAAACAACGAAAAGTAATAGAAAAACTTGTGAAAAATGAATCTTCCTCAACGAGGAGGCGAAACGAAAAGTGAGGGGGAAAGAAAAATTGTAAAGTCCGTTTGACAGGTTTGGTCTTCTGTTTATATCGATACAGGCACCGCTCTCGGCGCATTACATAACAGGTGGACCAAACGGTGGAGTGGCAACGGTGAAGCGTACATCGGGTGTAGGCACGCTAGCAACGCACGTATGAGACAAGGATTTTAACTAGAACCGAACGCGTAATCGTTTCGAATCGTACGTCCAGAATGGACCGACCGTTGATCTGAAGAAACGACGCCGCGATTTCGCATTGATATTCAGGAGAGTAAACGAGGACGGCGATTGCATGATCGAGTCGTCATCAACCCCTCGAACGTTCAAATCGCGTTTTTACTCGCCCAGGCTGAGCTCCTCGCAACACGTTGAAACCAACGAGAGACAATTCCTCTACTCGCCTGAGGTGACGAACGAATACTTTGAGAATCGTCAATCCCGACGATTCGATGGAACTCGTTGCTCTCGTTACGACGTGGATCGTCCAAACCCAAACTTGCATCACCGTCGTCTTCGTCGCTACGATCAAGACGATCATCGTCATCGTCGTCATCGATACGAAACGGATCAATCCCAGCATCGTTTGGCTAACGGCAAAGCGATCGCGAAGATCGATAGATTACTCGGTCAACTTCGAGTCGCGAGCAAAAGTCATCGCAGACTATTGGAACATCGGATGTCCGAACGAGAAAAGATCTTACGCGCTCCGTACTCCTCGACGGTACGCAACGTCCAAGCTTGCGGATCGACGCGCAGTCTTTCCTCCCGTAGCGCTATCATCGCTCACGACGAGTACAGCCCAGCTTCGTCGACGCGTCCCAATCGCCGATCAACATCTACGTTGGCCTTCGCTCAGCGAGCCGGACTCCGAACGAATCTTTCTTCTCCGGAAGAATTCTTCGATCGACGAAACATGGAGATGCGAAGGATCGAGAGATTTCGTGACCTCTCGGAAGCCAGGATTTCTCCGGATAGCTCGGAAGGAACGTCGTTGCTCATCGTCTGAAAAACGATTGATCGATCCGTGTTCAAACGAAGAATCGCTTCGTTGCGGTTACGATTATCGCTTATCGAGGGGTTCGGTAGAAAAATCTTTCACATAAATACGGACGATAAGTCCACTTTTTCTTAGATGGTTTTCGACCGGATAAGTATTCGGTGTTTCGGGCGAAAACTTGTCGTCGAAAGGAACAATCTCTGATATGGACTCACGGGAAGGAAGCTATTTTTTGTTAATCGAGTTACGATACTCCTGATCGCAAAATCGGGCGAATCGTTTTTCTAGACTGTTGTATGTGTGTGTGTGTGTGTGTGTGTGTGTGTGTGTGTGCGTGTGTGGGTGGCAAAAAAATTATTTATTTAGGATTGTCGGTAGGTGTGGATTCAATGCTCAGTCGATTATAGACTTCGGAACGGTGACTTCCTTGAGACCTGAACGCGAAGGAAAACATTGGATCTTCACGGAGATCCGGTTGACGGTACAGAAGGGAATACCTAAAAATATTGCTAGCGTTGATAGAGAAAATGTCAATTGAGGGAGTAATAGAGTCGGAATGAAACCAGAATCGAAGAACCCCCCCCCCCCTCTCGCGGCGTCGTATCAATCTTGAGACGAAAAAATATCGAAACGGGTGAATAGCTATAAGTACTGATCGCCGGCAGCATTTTTGTTCTGGGATTACGCGTAGAATCGATACTCCGAGTCTACGCGTGTATCCTATGAAAATGGTCGGTTCGATCATGTTTTCTTATGAGCTATGGACGGCTGTTAACGCAATAGATAAAGGGAGAAAAATGTGTAACGGCATATTGTGAGCTTGTAATTATAATATATGACGAAGTCATAAATGATGCGAATATACAATTAGGAAAAAGCGGTAACCACGGTCGTACATACGGGTCTGGAAACTTCAACGTTTTTGAGTGGTTGAGAGTGTCATCGTTGGTGAGGCAGAAACTTGATTCTTCATTCCCCAAAAAGCATCGTCACCGTAGGATTCGTGTAGATATAAATATATAGCAATGACCTTGACAGCAACAGATAACCTCCTCAAAGTCTCGATCGCGTAACCGCGTTCCGTTTTAGTGTCGGAAAAAAGTATGTGGTCTATTGAGTCGAGAAAATGCCTAAAGCATGCGACGTTCCCAACCGTTTGGAAAAGAACTGACAACGACGCCATTACGAAGATGCCAAGATTAATCAACGGATGCCATTAATTAGAAAGTTACGGGGAAAGTTACGGTCTTTAATCACAAATAATTGTCACTCTTAGCATAGAATCAGCAGAGAAAATATAAATTATTTTTCATTCACTTCGATCTTAAAAATATGGTTTGTAACTGAAAAATCTCCGCCATTGTACAACTGTTTGAATTTAATGTTGATTGGTTCAGTTCACGATAGCAGCGCTCTACGTGGTAGAAAGAAGAACCACCGCTTTGCCTCGTCGTTCGAGATACTCTAACCTCAAATTTTCCAGACCCGTATGTGAGATCGTAGCGACAACCAACAACGTAAATATCTTGTCGGATCAAGATTCAACGGACAAGTTGAGAAAGACGTGCAAAAAAAAAAAAGATTCGGCAACGTGGTTAAACGAAAAAAAAAAGAGAAGAAATAATCCAATTGAAAAGCGTGGCTTGGGAGGCCACTCGGTATTGACAATCTTTCACATTACTGTAGATCTTCGTAAGCGTTTTTTCGTGTTTCCTCGTTTTTCAATAATTTACTCTTTTACTCCGTACCCTCGTTATTTCAAGCTGATGATAAATCAATCTGTACAATAATTCAATTGAGAATCATCGTTTCGCAATACGAGAATTGTCTCGCTCATGGCAACTCGATCGAAGTCCTTTGGCAATCGATACGGTCGAAATATCCCAAGTGACAAAACCTTGAAACCCCTCTGTCTCTCAAAATACACGAGTTCTCTACATGAAAAAGCAGAAAATGTTGCATCAAGCATTGAAGTAGAAACGGATCGAATTTTGTTGAAATCGCAATCGAGGTTATTTTTTTAAAGACCAAATGTTTCTCTTTAATTACAGTCGTGACATTGAAAAATGTCAACTCATTTTCTCGAAATTCAATTTCATTTTTATACAAGTATAAAGACGGCGCTGGTATCCGCACTTCGCTGTGCCGCACAAACGGACATTGCGATAAGGATTCCTAGCGGCGCAGCAAAACCGTACGCAGCAGTACCCAGGGGCCTTAAGAGTCGTCAATTTGAAAAAGAGAAGCTTGTCGAAGCGTACCGCGAAACAGTGATTCTCGGGAAAATAGAGCAAAGCTAGAAGGGAACATCTTCGTTGTCGTTTCGACTGTACCTTTCGAGTACAACGAGTGGAAACACGAATCTATCGGAATTTGGTAAAAAGCTTTTCACCGGAAGCTCCTCGCGGCTAAATGTGGCGCAGATGTTGAAACATTTCTTCTTCGCACCCAAAACTGTTGAACTTTAATGCACCGTTGTATCTTTATCCGAGTGTCTATATCGGGGTGTCCCTTATTATTATTTTTAACGCGTACGTCTTAATTCGTTCATGTTGCCCTCAAATGTACCCAAAAGAAATTTTGGCTCGTTTTAGGTACCGTAAACCGTGCCAACTTGCATCGAAACATGTTCGTACAAAGACAAATATACAAAGAAAGTATCCAAAAAATTAACTAAATAAGTCAGATGTTACAATTTTGATCAATGCAAATGTAGATTTAATTTTTTTTCTTTGCGTTCGCTTAATAATTTCGCGTTTAGTAACCTATTAGCAAATCGAAGATGATATTTATCATCCTTTTTAAAGCTTTAATACTTCGAGCGCCGTTAGGAATAATGTGTTATCATTGGAAAAGAATTGCGTCCGTACATGGAGCACGGAACTTTTTTAAAAAATTATAACATAACCCCTAATCCTGTTCGAAGTGCTAAAAGATTTTCGTTTCTATATAAGGGACGCCCTAATCGATATGTGATTTCTTCATTAGCACCATCGACGTTTCAACGCGCGATTGTCATTTTTTTTCGCTGATTCGATGGGGTTGGGTAGGAAACCCGAGCTTCGATTGACCAGAAGGCTCAAAATTCCAAATTTGAATTTACCGAAACTACAAATTTCATAAATTTGTGGCTTCGTTTGGGTTTGTTTAAAATCAAGGGTTTGAAATCGAACTAATGAACGCAAACGAACCCAAACAAATTTCGTAAACGTTTTCGGAATTTGTAGTTTCGGACTATTAAAATTCGGAATTTTGAGCCATCTGGTCAATCATAGTTCGGGTTTCCTACCCCACCCCGATTCGATGAAGGTTACAAAGTGTGCTTTGTGCCTATATAGAAAAATTGTATATCCATCGGCGTAAAAAGTACATTTCACCGACGAACACGCCAATTACGAAAAGACCACAAAAACCATGACGTTTAATTTGGGAGACGGTAAACGGGGAAGAAAGGGATAAAAGGGAGGAAAAAAGATTCTCGGATCGGAGCCATGTTCTAAGTTAGGTGAACGAATTGTTTAGGCGTAATTCTACACCTGTGTTAATATGAACATACATATATTAAGCCCATAGTTTGATGGCACTAAAGTAAATATATCAAAATAAACGTGTCCCACGAGGAAACTCTGTATATTATACATACACGACACATGTACACGTACATCAACGTAAATCACGGATTTGCACACTGGTCTGGAAACTAGGGTTTTTTAGTGGTGGGTGTCATCGTAAGTGAGGTGGAAACTTAGTTCTTCGTGGAGTGGGGTAAAAAACCCGAACTTCGAATGACCAAAAGGCTCAAAATCCCAAACTTGAATATTCCGAAACTACAAATTTTGTAAATGTTTGGGTTTGTTTGGGTTCGTTTAAAATCAAGGTTTTTAAATCAAACGAACCCAAACAAACCCAAACAAATTTCGTGCTTTTGCTCGCATGACCTTTAGGAAATTCGTAGTTTCGGAATTTTGAGCCTTGGTCAATCGAAGTTTCCTACCAACCCCTTTCTTCGTTTATCCACTGGAAATGAAGTCGAAACGTTGCCATTAATTAACGAGATGCCAAGATTAATCAACAGATATGTCATTAATTAACAATCTGGGATGGATTTTTGAAAATCACGAATAATTGTCGCTATCAGCAGTAACGCTTCTACAAATATGGTTTGATAAAAAAAAAAATCTCGGTTGTTCGGACTTGCTTTCGATTGTCTCAGCCCAAGGCAGCAGCGCTTCGTGCGGCAAAAACGGGAACTAACCGCTTCGCCGCACCCGAGACACTCTCCGCTCTACCAATTTTTTCAGACCTTTATGTAAAACCGTTAATCAGACGTACACATACACGCGCGGCCATACTTCAATTGTTAATACATTAAGTGCCGTATTAGGAAAGGTTTTTAAACTTCGCCTGCTGAAAATTGGGGTCCTATTTTTCGAAAGCCTACATTCGTCAAATATTCGTTCGAATCTTAACCGTTAAATTTGTAGAGGAGTCCACGCGGGGGCCTGTTCCGGCAACAGTATATTCAACGAGATTGTGATCGCTAATCAATCGTAGACTCGTTAGTACGATTCAATTGTTGCATAATCGATTGTTCAAATTACTAAGAAAAAAAAAAAAAGAAAAACAATTGCACATTCAAGGTTATCGCGCGTTACGTGGATTCTTACGTGCATCGAGGAAACCTAACCTATCGAGTATGATCGAACTTGGCAAATTCGTGTCCCGATCGATATCGAAAGTCCGCCCCCACCGTGTTATCGTGCCCAATCACCCCTATCACCGCGAATTGGGGAAACGAAAGAAAAATACTATATAAAAAAAAAAAAACGTCGCGAAGCGTTTACGTACGAGATTAAAACAAAACAATAGTAATTTTGTGCTTTAGCGGCTTTTTCGAAAAATGGTCCACAATTTTTTAGTTGCTGATAAATAGCTTTGTTTTGTTATAAATAATGATATTATTGATCCGGAAAAAAGTTCCCATCAATTTTGAATTCGGTCTGTTGGGTCAGTTATGGTACTCAAAAAAACCCAAACAAACCCAAACAAGCCCAAACCAATACTGCGAGTTTACATTTAGCTCTGCCTGGAAGCCACGAAACTATGTTGTCTCCTTGACCGCAAACGGTATTCGAAAATTAACAAAATTTACAAAATTGTAAAACATGGTAATAAAAAATGCAAAATTGATAAGAACTTCCTTCCGCATAAATAATATCATTGTCTATAACAAAATAAAATTATTTATCAGCAAAAAAATCGGGGACCGTTTTTCGAAAAAAAAAGCCGCTAAAGTACATAATTACGAAAACAAAGAAAAACGGAACAAAAGTAACGCGCTGTACGCGTGAAACTCGAAAGATTTTAGTTGTGGTTCTACATCCGAGGGTAATACCATTGATAAGAATAAACGAAACAGGGTAGCCTATCAATTATTAAGACGAAAAATGGGAAAGAAATAAATTGGGTTTGAGAGATTGAACGAAAGAATCATAATAAATACGAAAGAACCAAGGGGCCGGAAAAGATCGCGGCAACCTTCAGAATCGAGAATACAAAAGAAAGGAAAAAAATAGAAAGAAGGAGTGGCGAGTCAAAAGTCGTAAAAGCGAATCGGACAAGTTAACCAAGTCGGGGAAACTATAGACTATATGAAAAGAAACAAAAAATTAAAAAAATATATATTAAAAAAAACACACACACATTACAACAAATCACAAATTTAGAGTCGCGTGTGCAATGAGATTCGAAAGAGGGGCGAGAGGAAATTAAGAGAGGCGTTCTATACATTTGTAACATGAAGAAGTATCTTTGTAATAATGTAACGTCTTGTAAAATAATCGGTGTACATAACTGAAATTATTGCTCATCGTATCTTGTAAGCTTTAGTTAGCGAATTCATGACTGAACAAAGTTTAACGCGTTAATTGCCCGAGTGCATATATATATATATATATATATATATACAGGGTGTCCGGAAATTGGACCTATTTCTTCAAAGGGGATTATAGTAGAGGTCATTTGCAACAAAAAATGTCCCATCAACTGGGGCTCGAAAATTGATGGTTATTGAGATACTGATGTTTTTATATTTTCTGAAGAATTTTTTGACTTTCTGCCTAAAATAAAAAATTATGAAAAAAATACGCTATTACAAACAACGATTTGATACTTTTCTGAGAGACCAAGAGTTAGCGATTATTTAGAAACAAATTTTTCATCCAAATTTAACATAATCTGAAAACTAAATAGTCAATTTTCGACCCCTAGTTTATGGGACATTTTTTGTTGCAAATGACCTCTGCTATAACCCCTTTGAAGGAATCGGTCCAATTTCCGGACACCCTGTATATATATATATTCGACTGCCCACTTCTGCCGTGACCCTCCGACCGTACGTGTGCTCGATCGTACCCCGAACGTTTTTTCACATCCAATTTCGTATTCGTATCCAACGATTCTTACTCCAACCCCCAAAAAAAGTTATTTTTGACGAAAAACCATAATATCGAAGCATTCGTTGAAAGAGGAAGACACGTTGATCGGAAATGGGATCGAAACGACCCAGTGTGCAGTCGAATACAGAAATACATACAGGGTGTGCGACGAGACACGAAACGATCGAACGTCTATGTTGGATATGAAAATACGAAGTACGGAGATACAAACATTCGAAAGACTCGGAATTACGCACACGAGGTACTTCATCAGGTCGTTTCAAGGTCACGCAAGGTTACACGGTTTTTATTCGTTTGGATACTGGCTAATATTTACAAGGGAAGAAATATGCAATTTCATGAGAAAAAAAAACGTTTGTGACGATGAAAAAAAATGGTAATGGTAAAAAATGGTAAAAAAAAAATGGTAAAATGGAAAAATAATATTACGACCGACATGTGCGTTTTTCCAAAATTTCGAATCGCTTTGTTTACTAAGTTCGTATTTTCAAATTTAACGTAGATACACGATTGTTTCGTTTCCTGTGACTCACCCTGTATTTATATATATATATATATATATATATATATATGTATATATATGTATTTTGGCGTAAAATGCATGAATGGATGAAAAAGCTCGAAATTACGACAGAATTGCCCTAGCGAAGTAAAGAGATAGCCTAGAGAAACGAAATTTAAAAAAAAGTATGTTAAATAGTCGAAGAATCGAGGTGCAGATTATAACGATCGAAGCCATAACGATTCGCTATAAGTTGTCGTACGAGTTAAGGAACAAAAACAAAAAAAAAAATTAATAAATAAATTGTTTCCTTTCTATTCACTTCTAGTTCGCTCAAAACGCTTCGTGCGAATTCTTTGCTTTTTTTTTTTCGAGCACGAATATTTTTCATTCCGGTATAATACCACTTTCGATAAATTCGGGGAAGGTGATAGAGGAAATATCGATATGCACGTTATCGCGATGAAGAAATTATCACACGGATGACTGGACGTATTTTTGCGAGTGTATAGCGTTAAAGTAATAATAATAATAAACAAATAAATAAATGAATTCATTACGAATGAATAACGAGCCGAGACTTTCGACTCTCCTCGAGAAAGTTTCACATATGCGATTCGCGATCTTATCTCTCGCTTTTTGTAAAAAAAAACAAAAACAAAAAAAAAGAACAAAAAAAAACATTAAGAGGACGAAAGATAGTCGTATACAATTTTCACCATCGCAAACGTGACTGTTGACTATTTGATGATTTTTTCATAGATTCGATCGAATCCTCTGCACTTTAAGGGATATATATATATATATATATATATATGGTGGCGAGCAAAATTTTGCCCCAACGCGAAATTTTGCGCCAAAAAGAGAATTGACGAGATTTCTTGCCGAATGGAATTCGATGAAAAAAAAAAAGAAGAAAAAAAAAAGATACACACGAGTGTACAGCTATTTATTGTGCTATCCGGAATTTCTATTCAATATTTAAGAATGCGGGAAGTACAGATAGAAAAAGAGACCTATATATTTAGCAAACGAAAAAAAAAAGATGAAAAAAAAAAAAGAAAAAGATTTGAGGAAACGACACTGTATATGGTTTTTTAGACTAAACAAAGTATACTATGAGAAAATAATTACAATCAATGTATCGGGTGATCCACGAGACAATGTTGAAGTTTAAGGGAAAATAATAAGCGTGGGGGTATGAAGAGTTTATATTAGTTTTTAAGTAATTGGGGTTTCTTACGCCTTTTCTCTCGTGGTCCTCACCCTTTACGTATTCATTGGTTATCTGTCAATTATTAATTTAGAATGAACCGGGATACCGAATTGTTCCGGCTTCGCTGTGTCTGAACGATCAAACATTTCGCGAACATTATTGACGCATCACGAAAACAAAATCGGGCGGGTAGACGTTAAACTGTGGATTATTTATTTATCTTTCGTTTTTTCTTTATCGCCGAACACGGAACGAGGCGAACGAACATCTCTTTCGCTCAAGAAAAAAAAAAAGAAACATCATCGATTGCGCGTCCGAACTGGGTAGATGCGATAACGAAATGTGAAAAAAAGAAATGAAAAAAAAAAAAAAAAAGATAAAGAAATCTCGTATCGTGTATGGACGAAAATGATTTGTTTTTCGAATAAGTGGAAGAAAGGAAAATCATTGAAAAAAAAAAACGATGATTACACGCCACGAGAGTGATAGGAAAAAATGATAATGATCGTAGAAAGTTGCTGTGTCGTTGAAAGAAGTAAAAAATTTTACATAGCTCGGAATAATTCGGAGGCGCGATGCCATTATAATATTTATGGAGAAAAAAAAATGCAGAAGAAAATACGAGGGTGAGGAAAAAGAAAAAAGATTAACGAATTTGTCTAATCGGTAAAACACGTAGTTTTCGAATTTGTTGATACTTTCCATACATTATGACTAGAGATAACTTATTATGACATTTCGCAAAGTTTAAGCGCAGAATCGAGCCGATCCCGTTTCTTCTCGTTTCCCCTGTTCTCTCTTTCTTATTTCGAAAATTCCCCGCGCTTCGGCGTTCCATCGAGACTTGTAGATTTTTCGAGAGAAATGAAACAAGCAACAACCGGGGAAAATAAGAACGATAAAAAAAAAAAAAGAAAAGTAAGAACGACTCGATTTTCTGTCAGTTTGTAGAAAGTGACCTTTCATGGAGGGGTGGGGGCAAACGTGCTTCTGCGTACTTATTATCATATTAATACTGCAATAATAATCCATTTCGAACTTGACTGACAACATATAGGATATAATGTAAACGTTATATTTTTTTTTTCTTTCCTCGACGTTAAGCTTCATCTTCGAACGCGTAGAAGATTCTTATCTAATTGTGAGATTACGAAGAACGATAAAAAAATTTATTGTATTTTCCGGTGCCTCGAGTTGATATCGCTGATTCGTACGATTAAACAGAGAGAAAAAAGGATGTAAAAACCTGAAGACGAAAAAAGTGTTGCCACCATGTTGGAGCGATCGGTACAATTGTTGAAAAGTTTTTGATTCTGTTGCGTTTAATAGAAAAAAAATTCCGATTGATGTGCACCCAAAATAGCGTTTAATGCACTTTGGACGATTTACTGTAGATCTAAACATTTTTTTTTCTCCCAAAAGTTTGCGACTGAGTGAAATTCGGAAAGAATATTCACGCAAGTATACACTACGACATTTATTATCGAGACCGCCGCACGTAAAAGAGCTTCCACAAATGGTGGGAGAAGCGCGTAGCCAATAAGCGTCAAGCACGCCCCTCCCTAGTACAGGGGTTCTCAAACGTTTTCAGTTCGCGGCCCACTTAGAGATTTAGCCGTTCCACGTTCTCGTTACGACCCAAACTGTCGCGGAGATGTTGGTGCGAGTGTAATTTTGGTTTTTAGGAAATGGAACAGTGGCGCCCATGTCCCTGTCTCCAAATCGACCACTTTGAGAACCCCTGTTCGTGGCTATGCGAAAAGCCTTGAGAAGGACCAGCGTAGAATCGATTCTAATAGATGGTGCGCGAACTCTTTTATTCCAAGTGCGATACGGAACTCGGTGTTCGAAAATAGAGGTCGCAGTGTACTTTTCGTGAAGCAAAGAACTCGTCCATACATTACTTTACGCTGATGGCACTTTGCTACTTCGAAACGAAACTGCTTCGCAACGGAATTCTCACGTTAAGGATACACTATTGCATTGTATTATATTTCATCATTGTTAAACAATAGTTATCGATTAACATTTAATCGACGGAAAAGACTGTGTTATAGATTTAAAAGGAAACAAATGAAAAGGTATTTAAAGCATACCGTTTCATCTATCCTGATGCACCTTGGGCTTTGGGGATGATGCTACAACTACCGTTTGTAATTCACTGAATATTGTTCAGTAATTGAAAAAAAAGAAGTTATAAAATCGATTCTGTCAACACCAAATCGTTGAACACACTGAGTTCTCGTTTCTCTCAGTTAAAATTATATTCGAATTTATTGAACGGCTCAACGCGTTTGTTTCGTGGTCGAATTAATCGTATAGATTGACAAACGATGTTTGATTTCAAATTTGCGATAAACATAAATACTTTATTGGCCGAGCCAGTGATTTGCAAACTGACGGGGTTAAACGGTGGGTTAAACTTGTTGATTTAACTCGTCATGTTTTAACTTGAAACAACGACGATCCAATGACCTAACGCACTTCAAACCGAAAAACCAAAAATCAAATGGATCACGACTCACCGATGGGACTACTTTATCGAAACTAAACGGCTATAATAGTTTATACCCAACTTCAATGCCTACGTGTAGTCCGTCAAAGTGTTTTTGCAGTCCTTTTCCATTGGAACTATTACGATACTAGACGGATTTCTTTTGTATAAAATTATACAACCGTAAAGTACGTTTTTCTACAACAGCCGTGAAGAAATGACATTTCAGATCAGCATTTTGTTACTTGATTTTTCCTTCGATGATGCAACCCGATGAGCGTATGAATGATTCCGAAATATCGAACCTATTTCAATTTCATTAGATCATTAGTGCGTACGATTATACGAAACAATTTTATTAGATACTTAACATCACGTCTTTACATACAGATCTGGAAACTCCGGCGTGTTTCACTGATGGGGAGTGTCACCGTTAGTGAGGCGCAGCAGCGTAGTTCCTCATTTATCCGCTAGAGGCGCGGTCGCCTTAGGGTTCTTGTATAGATATAGATATACCGCGATCACCGCGACAGAGATAGAAAACCTCGAATTCAGAAAATACCTAAAGCGTGCACGGAAACGATGCCATTGATCAACAAGATGCCAAGATTAATCAACGGCCATTAATTAACAAGCTGAGAGGGGATTTTTTTTTAAATCAATTCTCGTCATCAGCGTAGGATAAATAGTAACAAAAATGAATTCCCATTCGTATCGCTGTTAAAAATATTGCTCGTTCCGAAAAATATGTCCAGCTTTGCCCAGCCGTTCGAACTTGCTCGTGATTGGCTCAGCCCAAAGTATCAGCGCTTCGCGTGGCAAAAGAGAGAACTACCGCTTCGCCACACTCGAGACACTCTCCACTCTACGAGTTTTCATACCTTTATGCAAAACCGTTCTTAACTTCCATGTTCATTGTTTTCTATTATTTTTCTACGATCGTCCATCAGTTCAATACGTAGTACGAAGTGTAACCGCAAAGTACGTAGGTGTCAGTGTGTCCATGTGTGTATGTGTGGATGTCGTATGTGCGCGCGTGCATGTATGTGTAAATATTTCGAAGAATGATAGTAGAAAGACGAATAAATATGACGAAATGAATATTTGGGAGTGATGGACTTGTAAAGTGATGATTTATCTTGTAAATACGCTGAACATTAATAGAATAATTTTTGGTGAGGAATTAATGGAAAAAAAAAAAAGGAACACGAAGGTGTTGAAAGCCTACGTTCGAATGTCGCGAGTGAAACGTGCACTCTTGCGTGTGTATAATAAACACAATAACGTTGAGGATCTTCATGCACAAAGAATTAATTCCTACAGCTTCGAAAGACTATCCATCTCTCCCGAAACTCCTGTCTAAGGTCAACCATGTCAATTCATTAAATATTTAACAATAATAATTATCGATTGTTTGATTGATAATCGGATTAAGGATGACGAAGTCATGACGAATTCCGTTTTTTCTTCGTACCATCGAACTATGTCATTTTTCTTTTGTACAGATCAAGATAAGAAGCAACAAATCATCGGACACCGAAAGAAAACGAAAAAAAGAAATTGATGAATATAATCGTCGTGTATGTCTGTTGCGTCGTGAATCCGGTAGCAATTTGGTGCTCGGAAACACCTGGTATTACTCGTATAAGATCTCTCTCCTCCGTATGTAGAAAGAGAAAAACAAAGAAAAAAAAAAAAAAAGAAGAAATCTGGCTCCTACGCATATCGTCCATCTGTAGCTCGAATATGGGAGCGTGCCAATAACCGTTTTCTGTTCTTTGGACCATTTCGATTAATTCCACTGTAAACCGGAATCTTTTATCTCCGGATTAACGAATTAAGAATTTCGATAAATTCTTGAATTATTGATCGAAAGGTTCCGAGCTGGAGAACGCGTTTTCATTTTTTTTTCTTCTTCACTTCGTACTGTCGTCGTGCAACACTCCTCTAATTTATCATTTCCCGTTCGAAAGATCGATCGTTTTCCCGTCGAAAACAAAAAAAAGAACATAATTTAAACAAAAAACGATGTATGGAAAAACAATTATTCGTTGCCAAAGACAATTGCATTTTATCTTACATTTATCGAGGTTAAATCGCGTAGGGCTTTAGTTCTAGCCACTTTTGTATGCTACGTGAATGCTTTTATCTTTTTTTTAAACAAATTATATATATATATATAGATATATACATATAAGTTGAAAATTTCGTAAAAAATCATAATGCGGTACAGTTAAGTATTAGGGTGTCCCTTATTTCCCAGTCAAATTTTTTTCACGCATGCGTCCTTATTTTTACTCGTTCGAACTCAAAATGTCTTAAAAAAGTAAATATTTGAATGAATTAAATAAAAAAAATGTAATCAAATGAAAAATTTAATTTTTCCATCAAACTTTTCAATCAATATTCAATTATTAAATAATTATATTTCAATTAATTTTCAATTTATTTAATTTGTAATACTTTACAAAATATTCAATAAAAAATTTGTAACTCAACTTTAACAAATCTATGATGATAACGTCATCTTAGAGAAAAAATAATTTTTATATTCAATTAAGCCTCGGTTTTTCGAACGAAATTATGCGCTACGTGTAATAATCAAAATAAAAATTAAAAATTGCTTTTCATACAAGGGACATCGAAGTTTATACGTATAAATTGTACTACGTTATGATTCGTTATGGGAGCTTCTGAACAATTCGTATGGAATTTTATTTATTTTTTTTTAATAGTTTATGGCGGCACAAATATTGAATCGTGTGTACATTTTTAATGCAAAAATAGAGTACTCTTGTTTATACATAGATATATGTATATATACACGAGTGTGGTTGTGCATTTGTGTGCGTATATATATATATATATGCACACGTATACACACGTGGATAGTTTATTCGATGATCGATTATCTTCGTTATCGCTGTAATAAAAGCTTGTATCTTACCGATTATTTTCGATATCCCATAAGCAATATCAATATATGACGAATTTTATAATTTTCTTATTAAGCCCTGCCATATATTCGATGTATCGTTTGAGAGAAAGAAATACTTTATCGTTTCAACGAAATTCAAATTTTATGCTCGTATCTCTCTCCTTCCTCGCTACCGGCCGTGTCACAGGTTCAATGTCCTCGATCAATCTTTTTCGTATTTTTTTTTCTTTTTTTTTTCTTTTTTTTAAAGTGTGTATTTCCAATACTTGTAATCACGAGTTGTTTTTAAAGCACTTTTTATAATAATACGTTTTATCATTTCGTTCCACAGCGAAAGGCTGCGTTGAAAAATAAACGGCCACGAAAAACATTTTTTTTTTTTGTCGAGGAAATATATAAAGTTAGTTTGAACAACAATAAAAAGGGAAAACGTGAGGAACTGTTGAATTTATGATTTTGCTAATAAACTCGGAGTCTCGATTGGCGCGGCTAATATTGTTGGCTTCGTTGAACCAAGGCTGTGGGACGTAAAACCAAAATTAATTTTGATTCGTTAAAAACGAATTATTTATCGATGAGAAACGAAATAAATTTTGGTTGATTAAAAAAAAGAAATCATTGTTGATTAAAACTGCAACAGACTTTGTTCAAGATATTTACTGATTAAAATGAAAATGAATTTTGGTCGATCGAAGAGGAAATGAAAATTTGGTTGATCGAAATTTAAAAAATTCGAATTTTGGTTCATTTTGGTAAAAATAAACTTTGATTGAAATAAAATGGATTTTGGTTTTACGAATGATAAAACACAAAAAAAAAAATCTTGGCGTATAAAATGCACGAAAGGTCGATACGTCTTCAGAAAAATAGTGTTTACGATTGAATAAGATGATTCGTTGTAAATACAAAAGAAAATATCTTCCCCGCCCGAGAATTTTCGTGTTTTTGGCAATGAAGAAATCGATTTCCTGAATCAAAAGAATCCGAAGCGTTGTCGCGACGAGCGAGTATCGTTCGATCGTTGTCAATTGGCTGTCGTCAATATGCAACAACGAATAACATTAATTTTCATTAATTGTCAACAAATAAATCTACCTCGGAGCCTAAAAAAAAAAAAAAAAAAAACAAACAAATGTTCGACGGACTACGCGTACAATTCGCGCACTCGTGTGTACTCGTTCGAATGAATTTCGTCGCGAAAACAACAATGTTATTTTTTCGTTCGTAAAACGCCCTAAGGAGGAGACCGCAGAGTCTTCGAGACAATCTTGAATTTCGAGCACACGTGAAACTTACGCATATTGTCCAACGTACGCGACACGCGAATGACTTTTTCGAAGTGTCGCTTCGAATGAATAATAGCTCAATAGATAAATAAATAAAGATAATAAAAAATTAAAATACAAAATAAAAAATAAAAAAATATACAACTTAACGTTGTGTGTTTTTACGACTTCCTCTTAAATTGAACTGGTGAGTGAATCTTCTTCCACTTTTATCAATTGCCTAGGTCTAGTACACAGAATATGTGCTATACAAATGACGGGGAAAAAAAACAAACCCAAACAAACCCAAACAAAATTGAAAAAAAAAAGAACGGAAACATGAAACCAAAACCGCTGACGGTTCAAAAAAAAATCATGAATTGCAGAAATTTTGCGACGATTTAGATGTATAACTTAACCATAAACGAGGAAACCATTGTTGTAAGCCGCTGTTGAGGAATGCGAGTGATATCATGCGTGTCGAATGTTGATATTTGAAATATATAAATTTGCGTGTGTGTGTGTGTGGAGGAGGAGGAAAGAGGAGAAGAGTGCGCGCGCGCGTATGTCTGTGCAAGTATTCGTGAAGATGAACCAAGAAACGCTCTTGCTCACAATTGATTTAAGCTATTGTATTAAGGTGAACTATTATTATATTATTAACAATATCTCCATTCCTTTCAACAATACATCACTATTATATCATGAAACTATCTGTATATAAGTATTTTGTATTCCTCCAAAAATAAAGATGAAAAAACAATTATTTATTGATTGTCTTGATTTATTTATGGGATGAAAAAATTATGCAAATGAGAATCCCAAACAAAACTTCGAGTGCGGTGATTACACGTATTTTAATACCTCGGCCAAACCGTGAACCCAATATATGACTACTAGTGCCATCTATGGAGTAAAACGAAAACCTCGTATTCATTACTCGTCGGCCATCTTGCATTCACAAGTGAGATAACCTCCATCTGGTATAATCCAGCTATGTAAGGAGTCGGTTAATACTGTAAATAATCCCTTTTTATCATTCGAAACATGGGACAAAACCACATAACAATATTTTAAACATTGACGAAATTAACAGTTTTTTTTTTGTTTCCTGTAAAGTTTGGATCTCTGGACATACGAGGTTATCATTCTACAGCGACGAAAAGTTTATAAAAAGACAACGAAATCCAAAATCTTAAAGAGCACGGAATCAAGTAACTGCTGGAATAGGAACCAACTTTTCACTTGATAATACAAATCAAGTTTTTGCATGCAAACGTAAAAGAATTGCAGGCGAATAAACGCTGCGGTACTTTAGCGTGTAAATTTATTAGAAGCCGTTAAGTTCCCAACACTTCTGTAATACAAGTACTCTCACAGAATAACTAGCGCCACGTGCGGACGAAACAATTTTTCATGCTTCGGTGTATGGGTAATTGATTAGCTTCGCTAATGAATCACGAAGATCCAGGTTGGCAACACTGAATGTGATACGTAACCTCAAAGATCCGCACTGGAACGCAAGATGGGAGATTTCAAACGTTTCGTCGAGGAAAATATTCGTATTGAAGTGCTGTCTGTAATATGGATTCTTTATCTCTGGGAATTTTACTTATCGTTGCGACAGGTATGCTTGAAATTTAATTACGATGGTAAAACTTTTTTTTTTACGTATCCTGCGAGCGCGAGGAATCCTCGCAATTCATGTATCATGTCTGCCGGCTGTTGTCCAGTCTGTCGTTTCCGTCTCTTTAGCCTTCGATTTTAAATCTCAAATGTTCTACGAAATAACATCATCGCGCTCGCAGTAAAGTAATGAGTTTTAGAACAACTTTTTTTTTACTATTTCACTATTGGCTTCGGTCATATATATCGTTGACAATTGTCGAAATATTTCATGTGATAATTATTGATAATTATCGATGTTTATGAAATAATTGTTTCTTAATAAACTAAAACCTCATACGTACTATTTTATCAGTAAAAAATTATCTTCAGTCGTCAAAAGAAGAATATTTTTCAATTCTTCTCGCATTGCGGGGCTTCTGCGGCAAACCCAAAGTCAGCGTCGAAAAATTAATTTCTAAGGCATAGGGTTAATGCAAAAATCTTTTAATCATTCACTTGCGGCATTAAAAAATTGTTGGGCTCAATCTTACGAAAGGTATTAATAATCAAAGCAGTTATAAACAATCTCATAAAGCAACTGTGAACATAAGTAACTCATTTCCATACTGGATTTAGGCAATCCCGTTGATCGGAAACATAAGAAAATATATTTTTTTTATTGTTAAGGTTATGTCATAAAAAAAAGATTATTTCATCGTATAGATAATTATATCCTATTTAAGTAATAATTCCCGATAGATAAACAAGTAATAAATGATGCTGAAATATTTTTACTAATCATGATCCTTTCTGGCTTACTATTCATATATTCCCGACAGCCTTTTTTGTTTTATTGTTAATGGGTCCAGGACCTCTGTATCCACCCAATAAATATTGTGCAAGAGACGGTATATTTTTGAAAAGTCATTTGTATCCTTTGTCACCGTCTTCCCATTGTACAAAGGAAATGTGTCGATTTCCCATGAATATTTCTACTTCTAATACAACATCAATTATTGTATCAATAGTAGTAAATATATTGTTAAAAAATAAAACGATAATTTTCGCATTATTTTTAAAAAATTCTTCCTCTATCATTTGCAGAGAAAGTTGATGCAGTCGCTGGAAACTCCACCAGCGAGTCTCGATGGCATTATGTCAGCGGAGGTTTACAAAAAAGCACGCGATTATTCTTTAGATAAGAATACTTTTGGCATTTATTCCGAGCTATTCTCCACCATCCTGAATACCGTAAGACTTTTTTGCTTCGTTTAGAAAAAAATGGTTCTCTGAAATTCTAATCGAATGCGGATTACAACTTCCTTTCAAGATAATTGTTTTTATATGAAATTTACTGTAATTTAAATGATTATTCAATATTGTCTTTTCGTTTTCAGGTCTTCATCAGTTTCTACGCTTTCTTTTACTTCTGGCAATGGGGCATTCAAGTTCTCAAGGTTTGCGGTTTGCCAACGGAGAATGAGATTTTAATGAGCGCCGCTTGCATGTTCGTCATGAACGTTGTTACGACTGTGACCGGTCTTCCCTTCAAGATATACAGTGAATTTGTTATTGAGCACAAGTACAACTTCAACAAACAGGTAACGAGAGAAAAATTCTACGATATTTCATTCCATTCTTTCGGTCGATGCTGCGGACAAAAATGAGTCACGGAGTCAATCGTCGCGCTGGGTGTTTTGGGTTTGCAGGCCTGCGTCACTTGTGTATGACCAGAAAAATGTATTTTTTTGTTAAACTTATTTATTAACGCTGTGTTTGTTAATATTAAACAGACTCGAATTTTTATTATGTAAATTCTTTCTAATGGCTACTACGGAGCTCTTTCCAAACAAATTTATGGCAACCGCTTTTGCCAAAAATTTTGAAAATTTCACTATCAGTAATTTCGCCAGTTTTACTATCAGCCATTTTACAAGTTCCGCGTTCAATTATGTACGGAAATTGACTCGTATTTTAATTCAAAACCATTCAAATAGTTGTACTCAGCCTATTGGACATAAATTCAGAATTACGTATCAGCGTTTAAAAAATCATCCTTTTAAGGGTTGAAAAGCATTTCAACAAAAATTTCACGGGATATGATTTCAAATGATATGTCACGTGGTAAAAAAAGGTATATCAGTATTTAATGTTCCTTTCCAGACTTATGGATTCTTCGCGAAAGATCAATTGAAAAAATTCATCGTGACCCAAATCATAGCGCTTCCCATTCTCTGCGCCATTATTTGGATCGTAAAGAACAGCGTTGATTACTTTTTCTTCTACGTTTGGATCTTTACGGTGATTGTGTCGTTGTTCATATCGGTACTTTATCCGGAAGTGATCGCGCCGCTTTTCGACAAGTATTCACCATTGCCCGAGGGTGAACTCAAGACTAGTATAGAGGCGCTCGCCGCCTCGGTTAATTTCCCTCTTTACAAGCTTTACATCGTTGAAGGATCGAAACGTTCGTCGCACAGCAACGCTTACATGTACGGCTTTTACAAACACAAGAGAATCGTTCTTTACGACACTCTGGTGAAAGGCTACTGCAAGTCCGAGGAAAACGATTGCAAGGAGGATAAGGGATGCGAAGTCGATGAAGTTGTCGGAGTTTTGGCTCACGAGCTCGGACACTGGTCGTATAGTCACACCGTCAAGATGCTGCTGGTTGCACAAGTAACTTCCTTTCGTTTCTATTAAACGTTGAAATATAAAAATCACTCTTTTTTGTACAAAAAAGTTGATTTTTCCACAAAATTCAAAATGTAATGATTTATTTGCTGTTAAAAATTAATTAGTCTACTGTAATAGTTAACATATTTTTTGTTCGAATATTTAATAATGTAATAATTCAGTTTAAACGATTTAGTTTTTGTAAAAAGTATTTTCTCTTTCTGTGTAGAAAATGTTTAAATTGAATGATTTACTGTGATTTACTATTTTCCAGATAAACTTTTGTATGAATCTACTGCCGTTCTCTTTGTTGCTGAACTACAAGCCGATGTACGTTGCCTTCGGTTTCACGAACAGTCAACCAGTCTTCATTGGACTTATTATTGTCATGATGTACATTCTGACGCCCTTGAATACCGTGAGTTCCTATTCTCAATTAAGTATCCCTACTTGCGAAGATAAAAAAAAAAACCTGTCGAGCCAAAAATACATAAGTTAATTTCAAGTTATTCTATTTGTCCGACAAAAGCTTATCCAACCGGAAAATGGAGTTTATTCTTCAAGCATTCCAAAATGTCATTGACGGATTGTTTCTTTTTCTTGAGAGACACAGCGAGCTTTTATACAAAACAATTCAATGTTGCAGCTGATGGGCTTTCTACTGACCGTGAATTCTCGAAGATTCGAGTTTCAGGCCGATCAATTCGGCAAAAAGCTCGGCCACGCTGAACCCCTCAAGCGCGCTCTGATCAAACTGCAAAAGGACAATTTGGCGTATCCTCTCTTCGACAAACTTTATTCCAATTGGCATCACACTCATCCACCTCTACTCGAACGACTGAGCGCGTTAGACAAAACCGAGTAGATTTGCGCGCGTTTTCTTCCTGGTACAATTCTTATTTATACGAAGATAACAACAATGAGGAATAACATCATTGACTAGCGATAACCAATTTAAGAGCTGTGTGATAACGAATACGAAATTGTGATCGTAGCTAGTCAATGGATTCCGGAAACGATCGTAATGGAGTTGTCAACGTCCACAAACGGAGTATCCGTTTACGTTTATTATTTGTATCTAATAAATACCTAATTTTATTAGAATTCAACGACCCATCAGGGCCAGACCTGTATGTTAAGCCTGCAATACACGTTGGCCAAGCTTAGACCAACGCGAGCCTAGACAAATGGACACGAGGCAAGCGCTACTCTCTAGACGTTCGGCAAGTTTGAAGGAAGCCAATGCAAATGGCCAATGTAGACGAGTTTTGAGGAGACGCCCACATGTTGGGCACTGGTCAGTGAGCGCGCGCGAGCGCCTTTGATTTGTGCAGAAAAACCGACACCGCTCCGAAGTGAGGCAAGTGATCGCGAGCGACTGCAAGTTCTGACAAGCTACGTCAAATAAGGTCTATACACGTTGGCACTTGTCATACTCAACCAATCTAGGCAAGTGACACCGAGCGATAGCAAGACAAGGCAAATATACCGTCTACATGTTTGTATTGGCCTTCACTCGACAACGCTCGGCCAACGTGTATTGCAGGCTTAAGACGGTGGGGTATTTTCATGTATTTCCTGTCGGCGAAACTCCTGGATAACTAAAACGAAAGAAAAAAACAACGGGAAGAAACCATATTGGCTGCTACGAGCTTATTGAAGCTTTGCAAACGTTTCTGCGACTGCGTTGATCCAGACAGCCACCGCGAATGAACCAGCGTCGACATCGTTCAAGAATTGCCCCAGCTTGACGTAACTCGCTCGTCCGGCCCTGTACAGAAAAAAGGAAAATTACAAATTCCATTTTTTTTTTTTTTTGAAACTTTGTCATATATGACAGATCGCGCGACTTTTTCAAGATAAGAATTAAGAAATTGTCGACGATTACCTGCTAGTTGTATATTTTCACGGATTTCTTGAAATATGTGAAGGAATGAAACGATAAAAGTGTCAATATACTTGTTTTTAATATGAGCACTGAAATTAGCTAAACTTTTGATTTTCCATAATTTGCATCACCACTTCAGCACGGTAATACGATTTACGTGTTTTTTTATTCGAGAATTTTTATGAGAAGTCAACTTGACATCAATTTACCGTTGCTTGGTTAAATTTAATTAATTTCTGAAGTATCAGGAAATCCGTGTGTATCAACTATTCTGTTCTGCTCTATCGAGGGTAACGGCGTGCCGTTATCACGTCAGAACAAAAAAATCGTTTTTCTTACATAGGCTTCATATTTCTCGTCTCCTCGCAGCCGCACCACGCTGCTTTCTTCACTTTTTCGATTGCTTCACCGAGCAAGTCTGATGCGTTATCCTCCAATGCTGCGCACGCCGGGATCAGAGTATCCAACTGAAACGAGTCAAGGTTGAAACGATTTATTAAAGAGGGCGTCGCCACCTCCCCGCGCCCTTTCGTCCGCCTATCAGGGTGATAGTTTCCTACGAATTTCCTTAACGGAAAACGGTTTGCTGTGATTTAGCCTCACCATTGTTTTATCCCCAGATCTAGCTTTGCTGTAAGTCGTTATTGCGGCTATACCACGTTTCCAGACTCGAAGCCAAACTTTCACCCAATCCTCGTCATTTTGACATTTGGCCAACTCTGAAGCGGCGGCCTTGAACATTATACCGTATATAGCCCCCGAAGTGCCACCCATCTGCTCTTCAGCTATGAAGGAAAGTTCCATCAGTAGTGAAGCGGGATAAGCAACAGCCAAACTGTCCAGAGACGACAATATTCCTGAGGATTATTCGAAAAGTACATATAAGAAATATATCGTCGCTGTAGAATGAATACCTCGTATGTCAAAAAAGTTGTATTTTCTTTTTAGTAACAATGTAATGAAAACCACGTATTTGATACCTCGGCCAAACCGTGAACCTATATATTACTACTAGTGCCATCTATGGAGTAAAACGAAAACCTCGTATTCATTACTCGTCGGTCATCTTGCATTCACAAGTCAGATAACCTCCAGCTGGTATAATCCAGCTATGTAAGGGGTCGGTTAATACTGTAAATAATTCCTTTTTATCATTCAAAACATGGGACAAAACCACATAACATTTTACAGCGACGATATATGAAATATAATCATAATTCAGCATGATTGGGCTGGAAATCGATCTCCACTACGCTCAGTGTAAACTCAGTATAAACCAACTACTTCCAACCAACTACTTCCAAGTTTTATTCTAAAACACCTTTTCGAGCGAAATAAGAAACAGCGGTCATAAATGTCATCATGCAGGGTTTTCCAAAAACTACCAGTTGCAGGTTCAGACAGTTTCGTGATCATCGAGAATACCAAAATATGACCTTAGAAAAAAAAAGAATGCCGCAAAAAAAATAAAATTTAGCGAAATTTCAAATCGAACGAAATGTTTAAAAAAACGTTACATACATTTCGAAAACGTATTAAAATTTCAACGGAATTTTAATTTAATTTCTCTATTTAAAGGAAAAACTTGGAAAACCAACCTTCAGCGAGTTTTCTGTGAGTGAATCCACAATCGCCATCGCCGCAACCCCGATCTAAACTATTAATTTTCTCCTCGTTCTCAACGATTCTCAGACAGGCATTTTTCAAGCATTCTCCCATTAGGCTAGTTTGACGATCGTTAAATTTCCTTCCACAAAACCTTGCAGCTTTGCGTCCCTTTTCATCTATACGAACTGTGGCGCGATCTTTAGGCGGTACGCTGCAATATCGTCCAGGCCAGCAGGGAGCGTCAGTTTCGTCGTCAAGACACTTGACGTACAGATCCAATTTGTCATCGTCAAAACGTAAAATCGAAACGTGCATACCAGCGCTATTCAACGATGTCATCAAATTTCCGGCATAAACGCGCAGCGGCGAGATACCCCGAGTTTCTGATTAACGACAAACGGAAACAAAATGGCGGAACTCGAAGAATTCAGTCGGGGGAAATGATCCTAACCAAAATTATGTGAACTCACTCAATTGTTTGACAACTTCGTGAACCACGATTCCCTGCTCCAATTGACTGCAAGCCCCAAAGTTATTGACGATCAGTGCCACGCTATGACCCACGATCAAGGATAAACTTTCAATTATTTTGTCAAGCAGAATCGTCACGATTTCTGAAACCTTCCTCCATTGTATTCGCTTGTATCCGGCTTCGCCGTGTACACCGAGACCTATTTCTATCTCGTCACGTGGCATTTCGAACATCGGTCCATGACCTACGTTTCATTTTTGAAAACACTCGATTTTAGAAAAAAAATACAGTCCCATTTTTTGCGCATTTCCATTTGCCTATTCCTCTCTTTTCTCTTGTTAATTCATAACCCTGCTAAAAGTTGTAGAAAACAGAAGTTGGTGCATATTTTTAATTAAAACTACCACAGGTAAGATAAACTAGCTTTAGTTTTTTTTTTGCAAATTCAAAAATGAAAATATTTTTATGTTTGATAGTTTTTTTGTTGCGAATATAAAAACGAAAAAATGAATAAAACTTTTTTTTCAAACATGTATGAAAATACGTATTTTCAAAAATTCTGAAAAAATTCAAGCTGTAACATCGATAAATGTCACCGTTTATGAAATGGCGCTTGATAAATAGCAGATTGATAAAATTATTTGATGTAATTCGCAATCGTTTCGATATTACTCTCATCCTCTCGCAGTGTATTTACGACCCAATAATCATTTTGTTGCTTTGGGTTTGTTTGGGTTTGGGTTTGTTTGGGTTTGAAAAAAAAAATCAACGAACCCGGTATCGAGCAGGGAGAAAATCCTACGCCGTATGTAGCAATATTCTGAGTAACGATTTGTACTTCCCTCGTTATTTCATCGAGAGATTGACCGGACTGAGCGAGCGAACCGGCAATTTTATTAACGAATAACAAACCCACCAAGCCTCGTTTGCCGGCGCGGCCTTGATCTTCAATAGGTATACTGCAATCGTCACCCACTATCACATGGGTGATCTGAGAAAAACGAAATTTATGTTCAAGTGGGTCGTTTTCCGGTAGCATTTTTATCTTTAATATTAATTTTTTAATATTTTAATTACGCTTATTTTTATTATTTTCAAATAATATTATTGATCTTTACGATAAAAATAAATTGAATCAAAAGTTGTCCCCAATTGCACCCACCTTCAGATCATCTTGTTTAGCTTCTTCTATAGCAATCCCAAAGTTCAAACAATCTCCCGTGTAATTTGGGATCACAACCAAAACACCAGCTGGAAATAAATAAACAGTGTATTTCATCAGAAATTACTGATACCCGATCAATCAGTGGTGTGAAATATTTCGGTCAACTTTTAATGAAATTAGTCGTCGGCGAAAATAAAATTTGTACGTATAAATAACCCCACCATCGTTGTTGTGCGAGACACAACGAAGAGCGTGCAATATATGGCTGGAAGGTGGCGCTGCAAACACAGAGCCGGCAACTGCGGCAGTTATCATACCGGCGCCTACAAAACCTGTCGAGATTAAAAATGTTCACATCGTCAATATTGTTTTAGCAATGCTGAGCACACTTCGTGGCATGCATAACGTATATACTGCACATACTGTCTTTCCACATTTTAATCGGAACTGTCGATTTTCTTGCAAAAATGTATCGGCTGTAAAGTGTACACCCGGGTCGTAAAGTTCGTCTTTTACACGACTGCAAATACGTGGAATAGCAAATACGAGGCCATATTTTAAAGATCAAAAAGACCGCTGTTTACACTCAACGTTACTAAAACGGTTGACCGAGTTTGAAAATCTATCGAAACCCTGTTTTGTTTGTTTAACAAAATTTTGACAAAGTTAGCCAATATCAAGCTGTTTTACTTAAAATAGGGAACTCTCAAGAGTTTACTGGAAAAACACCATAAATATAATGTTGAAATACAGACCTGCTGCAAATGGTTCGTGACCGCTTCCTCCTCCGCATACAATAGCCACTTTGTTACCCCGTTGGTGCCACTGCGAAAAATACGATGTCAATTTTCGTTTCCTGTACTTTTTCGTATCACATGGCAAATCAGCAATTACTAAGTACGGAAATAATATCGATACCAAAGGCCTAAACGGGAATTACAATTGGCATCTCATTTGAATGTTTCAATCTTCGCGGTTTTCTGGCTATACCTAACGGCGTAGGTATAGCGGCGGCCATTTTTGCTACTTCTTTCATCTCCGACAAGGATACCGGTATTGAGGTTAGCTCGAGTCCAACGTCATGGACGGATGACAGCTATCTTTTGTTAACGATTACTTGAATATAAATTGAGGTTAGATTTATCATCGACAGACGAAATCTACCCCCTTAACCTTAATTCATGTTTACGTGACATTGTTATGAAATTGTTTATCAAGTGACAATCCTGTATTCTTATATACATTTGGTTCGTTTTTTAACCTATAATTTGAAGAACCTCTGAACATTTTATTTCACTTACGTTACTTTCCAACACCACTCTTTTTTCCGAATGATATTCCAAACGTGGATACGCAGCGCATAAACCGGACAAGCATTCGGAAACCGTATCGTTCACGTCATTCACAAACATTTTTGTTGCCATTTTCTCACGATTTTTCGATTTTACTTGTACCTCATATATTGATCGATATTTGAACCCAAAATCTGCAAAGTTACAGTATTCGCGACATGACCACACTTTACGATTGAACGTACTCTCAACAGGCCAATATTATACTAATCTCGTGATACTTTGAACTCGCGATTCCAAGCGGGGTTATACGTGTTGACAATAAACATCGAACTCACGATTATGTCACATTCTTAATTGTGGCTACCCGTGTATATACGTATCTATATAAATGGACCTAGAACATGAATCGGACGAGTTTTGATGATCGAGATCAATCAATCCATTGAATTGAAGAAATGGGTGATGAGTATGAACGTATATCAGTGGTAATCGAGAAGACGGGATAATACGGTACTGCGCATCTCTACGTTCATTAGGTGCACTTATCTATTCTGCTTCCTCCGCCGCATCGCGTCCACAGGCATACACATAACCTTGACGCGAGCTATAATTTCAATTTATGTTCAGTTCCGTTGGCAGAGTGGATCCTTCAAGGAGTAAGAAAAGTTAACAAAATCATATATTATCGGGAAATGATATCAACATGACGTGCAAATTAGGTTATGAAAAATTGTTATTTTCGTGAAATGAAATAACGAACGTTGAATAATAAATTAATAAATATAGATACATGGATGAATTAAAGAATTAATACGAACAACGAAATAATTATGAATGTTGTTTTATATATAATGTTACGAAAAGTCATTACAAAACTGCCCGAACTTCCTCTTTATTGGCTCACTCCGAGATAGCAGCGCTTTCCGTGGGCGAAGCGACAACGACGGTTGTGCTTCATTATTTACTCTACAAGTTTCCACATCAGACAAAACCGTGCCTTATCCTGTGTCAACGCGCTCACTTTGGGAAACCCAGGTGTAGGGGGTAAGTCCCAGCGCTCATTTCGTAGCACTGGGCTGACTTAATTGACAGCACTCGGCAAACTCTCGCCGTTCGATCTTACCACGATAGTTACGATAATGAGCAACGCGATAAACATTAATTGGTTGAGTTCGCCGGAAGGAGAATTAATGTTACATTATTTTTACGATAGTTCAACAAAGAAAAGACGTTCTTACGGTAAACGAATAATTAATACTGCACGATACTTTCCATACCGTTACCGATTTTATTCGATCGTTTCGATCATTTATCCTAAAAATTGGTGAAGCATCTTCGCCAATTTTGTATATCGAATGTTTTTTTCAAGAACGCAATGCGAATTTGATCCTTTTTCAGGTATATTGGAAAAACCGGCTTTGGCGTCCTCGATCGAAGAGGTTACGTACAAAATATTTATGATCGTTAGACCCGGAGCTGGAAAATCATCAGTCGTTAATCGACTGGCTGGCGTCGTTGGTGATAATAATCACTATTCAGAAACAAACGGTATTCGAAAAACCACGATTTTTTGGCCTGTCAAAATATGGGACAAAGTTGTCCTCTTCAAACTCCAGTTCTGGGACACTTCGGAGAATAGCATTAAAAAATACAATCACATCCTACCGGTCGTTACATTTGGATCTGTTACATGCCACAAAAAAAATTTGTTTTTTTTTAAGGAATTTCTTTTCGTTTCCCTGCAGGCTTGCAAAGATAAGGTTGATGCTGTTTGTCCAGTTTTTTCATTCGATGACGCAGCCAGCTTTCGGGACATCCCTTATCTCATGAATTCTATTGGCAGTTCCATGGAAAACCCAGCTAAAATAGTTATCGGAACAAAGTAAGTCTTAGGAACATAGGTCATAAATAGGGCTGCCATCCGTCCGGATTTCCCCGGATTTGCCCTAGTTTGGGTGTGGATCCGAGGACGTCCGGGGAGGATCCGAAGAAGTGTGCGAAGAAGTAAAAGAGTGTTTTATTTTTATTTTCAAACTTGTCCGGGGTAAAAATATTTTTTTACCTAAATGTCCGGGGTTTTGGGAGTTTTTGTCCGGTGCCCACAGTTTATGGAATGGTAGCCCTAGACATAAATGATTCGAGCAAATTTGCACGCTTCATTAATAGTCACTAAATATTTCTTCGCATGACATAAAGAAAGCAAAAAATGTTTTGTAGAATATCATACGTATATTATAATTTTATACGATGTATACGCATAAAATTGTTTCAGTATTTTTAACGAAATAAGGGTATTAAATTGAAAACAAATGTTTAATTAATGATCAATTTTACTTACGCTCAAGTAACATTTTTTAAAAATTTATTTTGTTATGAAATAAACAAAACTCGTATTAACTAAGATTATCAAATCAATTATGACACGTTAAATTATAATTCTCATTCATCGATATGAGTCTGTACACCTGTGAAATCATTTTTTTCAATATTAGCAGTTGTGAAGATTCTAAATCCTAGACACAGAAGTATTTTCATATTTCCAAACTTGTTAATTTAATGAATCAAAACAAATGATGCAATAAGTAAGTACGCACATCGCAATACTTTTTACTTGATGTTTCTAAGATCTTTAAGCGATAAGTAATTTTACAGCAAAACAGGAATGAACAAAATTGCGTATCAACATTTCCCTGGACCGAATTTTTATAATATATTACTAAATCATATTATTTATACATATCATATATATTTGTAAATGTAAATGCTTTGTCGAAAAATATGAACAACACTGTTACCATTGTTCGAACAAACCATTTTTTTCGATCGGTTTGTGTAATTTCAAATATTTTTGTCGAATCGTCAGATACCAGGCCTATACGACAATGATAGTGTTGGATAGCCAGGTGAAGGAATTCGAGGAGCGATGGAAGACAACCGTTATAAAAATGGATACCAACAAAGTACCCGCTAGATTGGAAATACTCGATTGTTCACAATATATGAACTGTATTTGCAAAGCACTGTGGAATAGAGATCAAGACTTTATATTCAAGCAAATAATACAAGTTTAAATTTGGATTAATAAAAAAATGTTCCTTTTTTCTATCACATTGTTTTCCACTCGATCATACATTTTTTCAAATTTGAACGAATTTTCATCAAATTGGTGGGGCAATCGTGATCACTGAAGTAATGGATATCGAGTTTCTAGACCGGAACATTGAATTCAATTTCGTATGAAAGTTGGTCACAATTGTTCCTATTGATAATAGAATCGATTACATATACGGAAGAGAAATAATTGATCTGTGGTAAGGTATTCATTAAAGATATCTTCGCCATAATTGGACTTCATCCACCAATCCGTTTTTTCCTTGGTCAGTTATTAGCTATCTTCTTTTTCCTTCAATTTTACGAAGCTGGCAATTTGAATAACGGATATGCTAGACAATAGAGTCCAATAGCGGAGGAGACTATTCCCAGGAGTCCAATACCACCGGGACTGAATTTCGTGTATCCGAGAGCCGAAAGAGGAATGAAAAGGTCACAGCCATTCTTTACAGTGTCGAGAACTACATCAGGATGATCCGCGAGTGTCAAAAGCGATCTGAATTTTTGAGAAGTCAGATTTTTTGACAGTTCGGTAAATTTGAAGAGGGAATCTGTGTTTCGTCGCTTCCAAATCTTTAGTATTTCGTAAAAGTCCCTCGACAAATTCATGATAATACTGAGCAGCCAATAACGATGAGATATCGATGTCCATTTCTCCAGATTAATTCTCATGATCCCAGCTCGACTGAGCCATATAATGTGATCGGCGAGGAGAAACAAGGCGTTTGTTATTTTCGACAGCATCACGGTTATTCTTATCGTCACATCCGGGTACTTCGTCATTGTCAACGCAGAGTAAAGAGTGTCCAGACATCTGCCGAAGTGTAGTACTGAAAAGTGTACAAATTTTTTCGTGTATTTAGGATTAAATAATTATATGTTTTTGCTTCGAGAAACACATTGTGAATGTTAATTTATTTAGTCATTTCAAGCAGTATCAAAAGCTTTATCAAAGAGTAAATCGTAAATGAGATTAATGACATGTAAAATAAATAATTATAAAAGGAATAATCGTATATTATTATTTTGAAGAATATAAAAGTTTACGACTGAAGAAATATCACTTTTGTGCGATTGTTGACGATGCAAGGTACTTTCAAAGAATAAATGAGAAAATATGTTCTCATAGTAACGATGCCTGATTTGTCTCTGCTTAATATCGTGATTTACATTTTCTGAAGGAACTGAATGTGTATTCCAAACTTCTGAGAACATCCGAGGAATGTTTAGAATTTCTACCACTCTGCGAATAGTACCACCCGGCTCGTGCACCGTACTGTAATAATCTGAAAACAAATATCAATCATCGCTACAATAATGTATATTTTATATATTTAAGTTTTTCAGTATTTTTTTGCAGTGGAAAAGAAACTATTGGAAGTGAGGTTGGTCATATTTTCAATTTACGTGGCGGAAGCGTCTTAACCTATAAATTTGTGCAAAAAAAAAGAAAGATGGATGAGTCAAGCGGGATTAACCTTCATATTAATTGAAATTGCTTACCTGATTATTTTATCTCTACCTGCGGTGAGATTGTTCAATCTTATAAGTATATCCATAATTTGTTTTTTTTTGTAACGTCAATTCACCGAATTAAAGTAGCGTTAACGCTCACTAGTGTGACGTAAATGTGGAGAATTGCGAAAAATTCACCTTTGGATACGTTCGGTTTTTACAACATTATCGCGATAATGCTAAAGAGCCTCATTGAAACGTTCAAGGTTGTATTTTTTGTATATCAGCTTTCATCAGCTACTCATGTTTTTCTTGATCGTTGATGTTGCGATAATAATGAAATTGCCGAAATGACTAAGAATTTTTACATCTTCCAAATTCGTAATATTGCCCAATTAATATATTATTTAATTTTATTGCATTCTGAATGCAAATACAGAAAAAAAAGTTGTTTTCCACGCAGATATTTTTTCCAAGTTTGTATTGTGGAAAAGAATATAATTTCGTTGTACAGTTGGCGAATTGTATTACTGCGCATTAGTCGAAGCGCAATTGAATTCGAAAGTTATTTACACGGTCTTCAAAGCCGGTTTGTTTACACGTCACCATTTCTACGCACACTTTGACAAGGAGTATATAAGATCACCGGACGATACAGAATATATCAAATTGATTGGTGATAAGGGTTAATAAGAATGTGTCAAGTTTTTATGTCAAGCTAGCGTTCTTGTCGTAAATGTTAGATCTGACTGACAAGAGTGAGGGAACATGAACTTTTCGTTTGGACACTGTTGCTATAGCAGCTACCAGCATTACCTACGCTTATCAACATAGGTATTGTATATGTAACCTCAAAGTACCGCCATAAACCTAACCGTACTTAACTTCTACTTTTTAATATAAAATAATAAAATTCTCAGTCCCATCTCTACGAATGAATTTTTGCTACTTTGATTTACCTCAAATATACATGCTAATTATCATAGTTTCATAACAAGCTGTATGGTGATGCGTTTGACGTTGTGCCCCTGTCAGCGCGTTTCGTTATGGTATCTCGACCAATAGGATCGTTAGCTCATCGGAAATTAAACAAGAGGATTGGTCGATAGCGCGGGTGGTTTTCGAAGGAGCGTCACCAGCGCGTGCAATTGGAGAAATATAAACACCACGGTTCCCACCGGATATATGATCTTTATACTTTCTTACCGGCACATCGTGAAAAAACAATCGTTCTTATAAATCGTGAATGAAGTTTCATCGTTAAAAACGCGCGAACGATGGACTTGCAACTATTTTGCAAATCGTTGCCAAAAATCGTGAGTACAACGACATCTCGATATTAAATATCTCATATTTCTTCTCTAGCTTGGAGGTTATGATTGTATAAGTTGCGTATTTCGTAGGAACTTCACGCGCATTTGAACGGCTCGCTCAGCGCGGAGACGCTAAAGAAATTAGCGGTCAAAAAGAAGTCTCCGGAATGGAACGATTTCGAACTAGCTAACTTGATGAGGCACTCGTCACTGGCAGAGTACGGTCATTAATTCTTCTTTCAAACGTACACAATAGAACACCTGTTACAAAGTGTCCAGATCCGAGATAATTTTCGTTTTTCTCAAGCGCTCGATTCGAACGTCTCGTTATCGATCCTCAACGTTCAGCTATTATCGCGCTCGTGTTTTTCGAATTTTCATTCGAAACTCGACCGAATGGAATTTTAGCTGAACTTTCAAAACTAAAATGTTTTTCCAGATGTTTCAAACTTTTCTCTATCGCCCATTCGCTCACTGACACACCACAGGCGGTTACGTTAGCTACGCGCGAAACTATTCAGGAATTTTACAATGATAATGTCATTTATTTGGAACTGAGGAGCACCCCAAGAGCAGTGGGACAAATGTCGAAGTTGCAATACGTCGGCGCCATCGTGTCAGGAATTCAGTGAGTTATCGGTACTTTTCTTTTCCCACTGGTTTTCTACAATAATCGAGTGAAATTGTCTTCGGAATCTAGCGTAATGTTGAAAGATGGCAATTAGCAAGTGTACGTATTTTGAGTATTCGTCAGCCAGCGTATCCTTTATATGTACAGAACTTGTTCAGTAGAAATGTCAATCTTATTGGATCACCCTAATATATGTTTTCAAATACGTTCAAAAAATATTTAAAAATCGTCATACCGCAATTTTATTTTCATCCTTCTGGTCTGTTTACTTCAAATTTGTTCATCAGCCTCATATCGTTTTTGTTTCGTAGAGCAGCCGCGTTTAAATGTCCAGGAATGATCGTGAAGTTGTTGATATCTATCGATCGTAAACGGCCTTACAAAACTGCCCAAGAAGATGCGGAACTAGCGATTAGCTTGCGCCAGCAGTATCCTGACTATATAGTCGGCGTAGATCTCAGCGGAGATCCGATGAAGGGCGACGTCTATGTTCACTTGTTGGATCAATGTCGACAAGCTGGCCTGAAAATCAGCGCTCATTGCGCAGAAGTACGTATCACCTTTGTTTGCACTCTGTTAAAACCCACGGTGAAATCGACGTTTACGGTCTGCAGTAAAAATGGATGTTAATTACCCGCAGGTTCCCAATGAGGTGGAGATAGTCGACATTTTGAACTTCGGACCGGACAGATTGGGTCATTGCACGTGCGTACATCCAAACACGAGAGGCTCGGAACATTTATACGGAATGTTGCTTCAATCGCGAATACCAGTCGGTGAGATAAAAATTATTAACCTCAGTTCCATAAAATTCGGAAATATAAAATGTATATAAGATTTTCCATGATCTTGTTTCTTGGTGTATTCCAGAACTGTGCCTCACTTCGAACGTGAAATGCAAAACGGTGCCCTCGTACGAACAACATCATTTTGCGTACTTGTACCAAGCGGGACATCCCATTTCCATCTCCGTGAGTAATTGCACTTTCGTTACACAACTTATGATCTCGAAGGGATAACTGACCTTACGGCTCATCCGTAAGTTTGCTTTCGCTATGTTTTTTTTTTTTATTTTGGATGCAATTAGCAATAAAATATATGAACGATTATCTATTCCGAGTTGATCCCAATATAACTTGTGCTTTATCCAGACGGATGACAAAGGAATCTTCGATACGAGTTTGTCAAGGGAGTACGAGCTTTTGGGAAAGTACTTTGGTCTCTCGCAGGGTCAATTGAAGGACATTTCGTTGATGTCCGTGCAGCATGCATTTGCGAGCAACGAGGAAAAGACTATGCTAGCCGGGACAATAAACGCCTTCACGTGCCATTAACGAGTTACTATTACGAACTAAGAAAAAAAAACCTTTTTGTATTTTCATATCGTCGCTTTTCCACTTTTTACCAACTCTCTGCCTTTTGCTCCATTGATGTAACGGCCAACTTGGAACTCTTCAGCGCTAAGAGAAACGTTTTCAGTATTTCGCTACGTTAAAAAACAAACAATTAAGTTCATTGAAAAATAAACACTTTTTACGAAAGTCATGTGTATTTGTATTGAGGTCGGCGTCATTCAGTCCCGTAAATTTTTCGGTACGGATGTCTTGCAGCGGAGCTTTATTTTTTAGGTGGAGGTAAGGCACCCTTGTGATCGCCGTTTTTCCATATTTTAAGAGCATGACGAACATCGACATAACCTCACAAATTTTCGAAATCCGTTTTCTCAGCGTCAATGAAGTTTACGGTGAAAAATCGAGCATCAGTCTTTGTAGAATTCATAAAGACAGAAATAGATGCTTGAATTTTACGATAAAAATGTTTCGTCCTTGAGAAATTGCGATTTTTAAATGTCGGCTATCTCTCTCGCACTCGTGTGTCACGTGGTACGTCTTCGACATGTCCTTAAGTGCCGCTTCCGGTAGACTCTTCACTTGTTCCTCCTTTCTTCCAAAGAAGACTATCGATACCATTCTCAGGCGAAATCGTGCAACATTAAGGGAATGTAGAAGATCGACATAACCTCACAAATGTTCGAAACCCGTTTTTTCATCGGTGGTCAAGTATTCAATGAAAAGTCGAGAATCACTTCCTGCAGAATTCATAGACGCAGATTGATGCTTTTTTCACGATAAAAATATTTCGTCCTTGGGAAAGGGCGGTTTAATATTTCAGCTAACTCTCTTCATTTCGATAGAATATTTGTTATCAGCATCGGATATCTCTTTAATTATGTTCAAATCTGCAATGAAAGGAAAGAACGAGCGTCTTTAAAAGTAATGTCTATTTTATTCGTTATTAATTGTCGTGGGTTTGGGGCGAGGGGATAGATTACGTTTACATAGAGATGTACAGATGATAGTTAAGCTGCTACTTATGGAAACTACAATAATTGAATGTTATCAGAATTTCTTCTTTTTCTTTCTTCCTCCCTCAACTCGTAGCAATGATATCGTATAGTATAATATTTACACAACATTTATAATAATGATAATAATATGCGCCTGGTGAGTGCGATGCGATAGTAAGATATGCATACATGGAAAATTGTTCATCTAGGCGCGCGTTGGGCGTTTTGTTGTTATTGTTTTTTTAATATATATATATTATTACTGGCTCGAACTCGTCCGATTTGCCCGAATAAACCTTAACAGAGAAAAACGCGCGCCTCACTACGCGCTGATCACATTCAAGAGGCGTGCAGGACGAGTCTCACATATTGCCGAGTTTAACGAATTTTCGCTACGTTTGCCAAAAAAAAAAGAACTAAAAAAAAGTAAACAAAAACGTGATTTTTCAAATTTACATTACATATTGCGTCCGTGATGTATGGTAGTCGCGCGATCACTGGCGGGCACGAAGATATCGTGTTAAAAATACCGCAGAATGAAAACATGATACATTTGTAAAATAATTACGTATAATTATTACGACGACGAAGCAAATACGTAAAAATCGAATTTTCGAGATTCATTTGTTACTCGTAGACGCCTCGTATATACTCTAGAAGCAATCGGTCATAATTATTTTCTTTATTCATTTTCTTCAATAAAACGTCTCGAATGATGTTTTTCTGCGGTAATTCCCGTCTGCTCGCGCATATTCCTATATTCGTAGATAAATGTTTTTTTTTTCTCGCCCATCATTACGGATGTAATCGCAGATTCGTTTACATTACAAGCGATCTTCTCAGTGGACGAACCACATCGAAATTTCGAATTACCACTCTAGTGGTGCTTTTTTTTTTGTTACGGGGGTAAGGAACAAATTTCAACACGTCTAAGCGCTCGCGCAATAACAAAACGAAGTCATTAATAGCCACAGTGATTCAAGTAATGAATTAAAAAAAATAAAAGTACTAATAATAATAATAATAATAATAATAATAATAATAATAGTGACGATGATAATATTCGTAGTAAGAAGTCGCATCTAGAATAATATTCTTCCTATGTAACAGTCTTTTTGGCTATCCTTCAAACTATGAACAATAAAATATCTTTCCATGTTTCGTTAAATTTGCAAAAAAAAAAAAATATATATATATTTATATATATCGAGAGACCCTAAAATACGTTCTATGGTTTTATCCACCAGGTACGTATTTATTTTTTTTTGCAAAATATTCAGTGGATAGTCCGTCGTTCGGAGATTTTATTTCCCTTACTGTTGTTTTTTTTCTCGTTTATTTCTTCATAGCTAAACACTAATATCTTACGTTCCCTACACACGTACACTAATTATTATGACTAAACGGATTTTGTCTATTTTTCAGCAAGTATTGCATTCATGTCTGATACATTGTTCTTCATTTTCAATTATCCAAAGGATTTTCGTACATTAAATATTATGTGATTACGGACCTATGTATCATATATAAAAATCATCTTACACATTGATAATTTTGCTCAACGTCCGACGCTACTCTCTCTCCCGCTTTTTTTTTCTTCGGATCGAAAGAACTTTCGAATAAACAAAATCTTTTCAAATGGACTTAATCGTCGGAAACAAATGACCCACGAATTTAAAAAAAAAACGACTATTTGACATCGTGAGCGATCGGCGGAGATCCTCGTGAAACCCGTTACGTTCACTTAAATCTATGAGGAAAAAAAAGAATCAATCGACTATATTTACAAAACTTACGAAACATCCAGAGACGGAGGGGTTACTTGATTTTTCCTCTTTAATTATCACACCAAAAATTAATTGCCCCCCCCCCCTCCCCCCGTCACGAGACTACATTTTCTTCCGTTTGTCTCTTGGTCGCAGTTAAAAAGAATGTACATATTCCAGTGACAATAAAATGCTATAAAATATTAACGCGTACAGATAATTTTTTCGCTTCCGGTCACGTCGCTTCTGTTTCTGATAGGAATCGATATCTCTCGAAATCATCGTAATTCCGACGCGGCAAATTCCGAAGATCGAATAATAAATAAATTAAGACTTCTCGTTTCTTTCCCCACTGCTCCTTTTTTTTTTTCATTTTGTTTCGACGGTAAAAGCGATCTGCGATTCAATCACGTGTTCCTACGAGAACAAAAATTTCCGTGCTTTTTCATTTTTCATCGTTTTTATAATACTAACTGGCTGAAACAGCTCCCTGTCGAGTTTTACGATTTTTTGTGCGCGACTGAGAATTTTCTTGATTTTTTGCACGGAAGCCCATGTTAAAAGAAAATAATAATCCATATGCCCGTTTTAATATCTAACGTTAATACTCGATAAGAGAAAGAACTGAAAAATGTGTGTATACAAAAAAAAAAAAACTCAGTAAAATCGTTTATCCTGTAGGATAGTGTCGACCGTTAATGAAGTTCACGTATAAATTGAAAAGCATCACTAGCATTGTGCATGAGAATTTAGTTCGGGAATATTTTTATAGAATTTTATCCAATAAAGAATGTATAATTTTCGAGAATTTCCCAAAGATATATTTCAACGATAAATTTCTCAAAGCAAAACCGTGAACTTATTTTTCTTTTTTTTTTTTTCAAGAATTCGTTTGAGATTCAGTCAACGTTTCGAACGAATTTTTCATGATCATTACTTATACAATTGTTTTTGTTTCAACGAGACATTCTAGCCCGACGAAATTCAACGAAAATATTTTTCATCGTTCATATCAAATTCGAGACTCATACGTCACTTGTAATTTTCGAAATAAAAATAGAGAAGTGTAAAGATGTGCTCGGCCAAAATTCAAGGTTTTACTTTAAGAATGATCTTTGCTAAAATTCAACGAAATAACAAATACGAGATTCATGTGTGTGACTTTTAGCGTTTACAATGAGAATGTGGACGACACAATTTTAAACCGCGAATAATTCTTTCCGATATATATATATATATAAGTATATATCTTTTTGAATGACACGAGTGCGGAAGAATCAGCAAATTAAAAATTATCGTCATGATTCACTGAAAATCGGTCGCGTTTCGGGCACGTGGCTTGTCCTTTGCTTTTTCCCTTTCGTTCAAGAGATTGAAATACACACGTGAGGAACTTAAACTCCGGAGAGTCCATTGGAAAGAAAATCGTCGCAAGTCGTGAAGATAAACAAACTTAAGTAACATTTCTTGCGTTTTCTCTCTCTCTCTCTCTCTCTCTCTCTCTCTCTATTTTTCGTTTTCTCCGCACGTACACACAAGCACACTCATACTGGAGATGTCACCAGACGCATGACCTACTATTCACATATTCACTATTCAACACTGAAATGGACTGACCGGAGGGCCGCGTCTCACTTTTTCCAAAATCATAATTCCCCCCTGTTTCGATTTTTCAACGATCCGCTTATTACGGATTCGTCCAATCGGATTCGCTTTTTTTCTCCGTGCGGACTAATTTTTCACATTTTTTATCGAATTATCGATACCTGACAAAAATCTTGGCATAAAAGAAAGATGATTATTCGGAAGTGCGTTTCCAGCTGTTCCATCCAAACGAGCTATAGATTTATTTCTATTTCCTCGTTATCGAAAAAAAATAACATTCAACCGCACTTGCATTTGGAACCGAAGTTACGTTTCTTTGTTGTTCGATTTCACAAATCCATATTATTGTAGCCATTTAATTAGCAATCGGTCAAACTTTTATTGATTTTTGGAGTCTCCCAGAATTTATTTGGGTTTAATTACGTGTCGCAGTTGGAACTTTTCTGCATCAGCGAGCTACAGGCTTGAAGACGATTGATATGGCAAGGCCGAAGAAAATAATCGAAACGGCTGGAAACCAACTTCCGGATAACAAAAAGAAGGGAAAAACAGATTTCGTAAGAGAATAACGAGGCAAAGCTCATCTCTGATCGTGTCGATGATCGATGTCCGAACAATGTGTTACGAAAAAGTACAAGGTTGTTTTCTTTAGCTCGGAAGTACTGCTTTACAAACGTGGCCCTTTTTCGTTTCGATTTTTCGCAAAAATCGTATCTTCCTCTAGCCAAAACGTGGCGGTTATCTCGAAGGGGAATACATGATTTCTTGGATTTATTTTTCTTTATCATCGACTCGATCGCTTCATCGGATGATTCGAGGTCCGTTGAAAGCTTATGTGGCTTTTCAGACCGGAAGTCGGCCTCGACTTATCGTTACGTGGAGGTATGAGAGAAAAGAAAAAACGATTAGACACACGTCGTGTCCTACTGTTGATTTTTTTTGTTTCGTTTTTTTTTTTTTTTTACGAAACGAGATACGAATCTCGTTGATTGCTCGTACTACTCGGCGTTCACGAGACGATACTTCTCGCAGCTTTTGTGTTGTTGTTGGTGGCGGTCGTTGTACTCCTGCCGTCTGTCTGTGCGAACAAAACACCCTGGTACATTACTCCGTTGAGTTCCATACTGACGACGAGAGAATTATCGCCGTTCCGACCATCACCTGATGGAGAAACAGGAGAACAGTATTAGAAATAACCTTTGTTTTGCTATGTTGAAATGTTTTTCGCACCCCTTTCATCCCCTTCTAACAAGTTTTCGTCTTTTTTTTGCGTTACGCCATCGAGCTCTTTACCAAGTTCAACGAGCCTGAGAACGAGATATTGGTCAACGATGGTCTTACATACAAGTCTGGAAACTGCAGCGTTTTTTTATATTGGAAACTGTCGTCGTTAGTCAGGCGGAAACACCTTAAGCGTACATCGTTCAAAACTGTTGGAAAAGTTTTGTGAAGGTTGATGAAGAAATGCCTTTAATTAACGAAACGCTAAGATTAATTAGTAGATGACGGTAGTTAACAAATTGTAAGGAACTTTCCATAAATTATTACTATATTATTAAATTGTCATCATAGGATCAGTCAAATATAATTTCTACGTAAAAGAAAATCATTTTAAAAAACAAGCTTCCATTCAGTCACCTTTAGGTGATTTTGTAAAAAAAAATTATTCCTTAGTTTCTTAGCTTATGAAAACAAAGCTTGATTTTCAAAAGTATTTATTTACGTATCAATAATTTAATATTCTTTAGTCTTCTATCGACTCTACTATGAAAGTTGAACATTTTACGGATTCTAGTTTTTAAAACTGCGTCACGTATCTTCTCAAAATGCATGTATTCAAAATTCGAAAAAATATTGCTCATTCCGAAAAAATCGCACTATTAAGGACATGCCGAAGACGTACCACGTGACACACGAGTGCGAGAGAGATAGTCGAAATTTTTAAATCGTAATATCTCAAGGACGAAACATTTTTATCGTAAAATTCAAGC
>JAPYZJ010000718.1:0-44735 GCA_030522765.1 Ophioninae sp. B BG-2022a
TTAAAGTGTGACGTACCCGGCAAGCGTCGTCGTATACATACGGTTCGGAATTTACGACTCCGAAAGAATTATTCAAGATTCGCGGTGCTCACGGTACACATATCGCACTCTCCTCGTCGTACAAATCTTCATCTAGTCGACGAGTTAGTACCCCCTTCTTTGCACATCATCATCGTTTGAGCCGGATGTAACGCTGGCGTTTTATTTTCTCATTTAATGGAAAATTCTATGGTATGGAAGGAGCCAGAGTGTATGCTGGATGTGCCCATGAAACAGAGGTCTATTTATGTGAGGACGGTTTAACTCAGATATGCGTGTGGAATCGTGAGATGTGTAAAACAGTTGTGGGTGCAGGGTGGACTATTATGAATGCAGAGCGCACGGTTGTGGGTACAGAGGGCCTCGGATGTACATGTGGAACGATGAGGTGCGTAGGACACAGAGGTTGAAAGGGTTGAGGACCTCGGACATGCGTATAGAATCGTAGAGTGGATAGAACACTGTGATAGGCCCAGGGAACCACATATGTATGTGTGAAATCGTAGAACATCGGAGTCAGTGCGGAGGGTCATGGATGTGTGGGCGAAATCATGGGATGCGTTGAACACTGCTGTAGGCTTGTCGGGTATCCCGCGGTAGTGACGGTGAGAGTGGTTCTATCACGCAAACTCGACTAAGTGGAGGGGAGCACGGTTATAATATATAGGCATACCCAGAACTAAGCCTGTTAGCTATAGATAAGGTAATTCGAAAATAGATTGCCATAAAAGGGAGATGGAGCAACGAAGTATTACCAACGCTTACCAAAAAAGAGCTGATTTTTTGTCATCACTATAGATGCCGCCATCAGTCTCGCGGCTTTCTTTCGGAATTTTTGCACCAAAAAATAAATGAGAACGTAAGAAATTTGCAGTTAATGTGAGTTTTTAATATGTCGTTGGGCTATCCGTTCTTCGTGACCATTTATCCTTAAATTGCCTTAGAGTATAAACGGGTAAAAAATGTACTTTTCAAAATTCATGTCCTGATAAATATGGTGCGTCGCTAAAAATCGTTTTAGGGCTTCTCTTCAGATATTAACACGAATATCTGACAAAAAAAAGTCACCTCTTGACTTAAGGGCATGACGAACTCTCCTCCGTCCACTTCGAAATTTAAAAACCACTGATCTCTCAACCGGCTGAACCAATCGGTACGTAATTTGTTCCGTGCATTCAGGACGATGGCATACAGCGTCCCCCAGTCGCCATTTTGGATAAAAACGTTTCATTCTTGAAAAATCGCGTTTTCAAACGATTCGACTATCTCCATCACACTCGTGTGTCACGTGATAATATTCGTCATGCCCTTAACGACAGATCGCAGCAGCGTTACTTGACAATAGCGTAAGAAAATGACTAAGAGCTTGTCGCACATGTTCGCACTCCGCCCACGTGAGAAATACAGATGTGAGGAGCGCAAATTCGGACACTTCTACGTATTCAAAGTTCATAGTCTTGTTTCTGGTTCTTTCCACTGCGCAGTCGCTAAAACACTTTACTTACTATTCGTACGCACAAAGAATCGAGAAAAACATGATCGTGTGATAAAATAATAACAATAGGACATTCGAGACTTTTGCCTGCTTACCAAGGATGCAGACTGTGACGAAGCTGACCGTGACGACGGTGAGTAATGTCAGGATAAGAAGATCGGACTGCACGTGCCTTCGATTACGAGGATGGCTGATCCATATCCTCAAAGATTCGGACCTACGCCCATTCTCATACGAATTTATTTGCGAACATGCACAGGGTTCTGATACAACCAAGCATAGTAATCATGGAAAAAGACTGTCATCTTGTATCTTAAAAATATTACTAACGTGCTTGGTGACGAAAGATCAATTATAAACACTTTTTTCAGAAAAATGATCGAGTTTTGAATACGCGAAACGGAAAATGTCTAGCCTCGAAGAAACGTTATTTCGACGACCGGCATGTCATCGGATGAATAATTTTGACTCGGCCAATCATATCGGCCGCCCTCCATTTTTCTAAAATATTAACCCTAAAGCCCTAAAAAAATGCATCACTGTAAATGCATTCCATAAATTTTCCGTACCTCTGAAGCATAGTATATTAAATCTGGGGTTACCATATATTCTACGTACACAGAAATATTCATATCATCATAAAATCTATTGCGCCAAAGAGCAAAGGCCTATTTCCTCTGCGTGCGATAGCAGACACGCAGACGATCGAGTGAGCCAATTGTACACAAATCTGTCAAGTTACTACTCGACTACCCATTTACAGTAGCAAATTCTTAACTTCCTTTCTTCATCTCGTGCTAGGTGTAGGCAAGACGGAGGGAAGCTCAAGTTTTATACTCTCATCCTTTCCGGATGTGACAATTGCAAACTTCAACGTTCTGAAGTTTCGTCGTTAGAATGGATGTTTCGAAGAGTATACAACATCAGGAAATAGAACTTTGGAGGAAAATCATTTTGCCGAAATGCAGTCTCTGAAGTTTCCTTCCATTTGGAAATTGAACGTCTGGAAATTCTAAATAAGCCTAACGTATTTGGTAAATGTCCAACATGTCAGACCCCTCACGTATATACGGATAACCCTTGATCAATCGAGAGGTTGGGTCATTATGGAACAAGACACCATGACCAAATTGGGTAGAGCACGAAAGCTTGATTTCCACTTCCTCTTCCCCTCTGTCTGTATGTCTGTCTCTGTGTTTCTCTCTCTCTCTCTCTCTCTCTTCGTCCCCTAGTTCGCGTCTATTAACCCTCTCCGCATTCCACCTAAATTCCTACATATTGTCCCTCCAACCCATGTCGTTTTCAACGTAACCATTCGACCTAATAATGCCTTCTGATAGAAACACGCTGAATTCTCGTTGGCAATGTCTATACGGGGCTCAAAATTGACTGGAAGCAACCTACAGGAAGAATTCCTTAATCAGGCTGATTTGGTTGTCGGTCTGCACAGAAGAACACTTAATTCAAATATCTCGAGATAATCAGTTTGTTTGGGTTGAATTTTCGTTGAAAGTTCAAGGAAAATCTATTCTTCAATTTAGTACATTACGCGGTATTGGGCAAGAGCACAAACAATGTGAGAAATTCGAATCAACATATTTAATCACGGCAAAGCAGCTTGATCAACTTCATTGATATTCAACATGGAGTTAGCTTATGACCTGGACTAACACATAGAGTACTTTTTATTCTAATACCTAATTCACTTCTACTTTAAATACGTCACTGAAAGCTAATTTAATTATGATATCAAAATCTTTATAGTGTACTAACGAAATATAATAAAAAATAGTAAATATATAATTCTTATTTTATTAAAACGAATATATGATATTTATAATTTTTCGTGTAGCAAATTGTTATTTTAGAACATAAAATAGAAGCTATGAAAATACATTCATAGATGTTATTTCATGACGTACTCTAAGCTAGTTTCTCCATAGCAAACTTTACCTCTCTGCGTGGAATCTCGTGACAGAAGACGAAACATACGAAATTGAAATATAAAAGTAGCTGCATGGCTAGGTTTATGGTTCCATTATTTGCATTTCATCTCGATAAGAGACTTGACATCAAACATTATTCTGGAGGAATAACTAAACTAAAAAACAATTTAATCATCCAACTAATTATCGTGTTCTGATTCATTGAAAAACGAATCAAGTCAATATCGATCGATATTATTGGCTATGAAGGAAACTTTCATTCGCTTTTGATTGTCGTAAAATTTTGAATAAAAATAATTGCTGTTTCACAAATCTGAGTATTCGCTCCGGTCATCCCATTATCTTGAACTACTTGTACAACATACCACTCATATCCATTGCGCAAATAAGAAAGTTGGTACGAAAAAAGATACTGCAAAAATAAACGAACAGTGCGGAGAAATGGCTGTAGGGTTTTAACCGCATCGTTTTGTATTCAGTCTGTCGTTTCGTTTTCCTCCGCTGACGATTTTAAGCTCCGCGTTTGAAGAGCTTTTATACTTGTGGGCGTCGAATCACGAACGCCGTCAAGAGATATTGTGCATGAACAAATTGAGCTCTCACCAACCGTAACGAAGAGTTTCGATGGCGTTGAAGTGGTAACGACATAACTCGCAGTGGCTGCGGCAGGATTGGCTCAGCCAATGCTCGAGACACGAGAGATGAACATACGCAAGGCTTCCTTTGCATCTTCACCGAAAGAAAAAAAAACAATTTATTATTTTTTTAATGTGGACATTCACAGAATCGAGCATAAAGGGAATAAGAAAATAAAAAATTTGCGATTCCAAAGAATTGGAAATTTATGAAATGTTAATTAAAAACTTGAATTTCGTTCACTTTAATCTTTTTAGGTTATCTTTTAATTTAGATATATTTGGTATATCTATTGATAATTTAGTTTGTCTATATATTAGTTTACTTACTCTCAGATCAATTGCCTCATTAATTTAATTGCGTTTTATTTTGATGATTAGTTTATCATAAGCAAACCTTGTTTTACTTATTTACGGCATTGGCTACTGTCAAAATCTGAAAATCGGGGTAATTTGAAAAACAAATTCATTTTGAAGGAATTAAGGAGACAATTGAAAAATAGTTGCCATACTTTTTTTTTATACGTAGATTAATAATGATTGTACAAAAGTTCGTAAAATAAATGCTAACAATTAAAACAGTTGTAAACAATTTCGTGGAGGATCGTAGAATGTGACCGGCTCAACAGTGTGTCCAATTTTGACCATCCGGTCGTTCAAACAAAATACAAAACGGATTTCTTAAAACAAATAATATTGAGCAAAACTTATAATTGGGCGTAATATTAGAACAATTACACTTAAGAGACATTTTTTCGTTATCGTGTCTCGTTCAAAAAAAATAAACTTATCTCAATTAATTTTGGATTTCTGAGTGAATGTGTGGCCAATATAATAAATAACTAATACAAAGAATGTTAAAAATACAAACATCGTTTTAACCTAAAAAGTCAATTCATTTATTAAATACCAAAAAAGCGCGTATACTCGTTTGACAAACGTTCGAGAAAAACGGGTTTTCAAGTTAATAAATTTTATCATTATGATTACAAGTTTACCTTCAGTATAAGTAGCTTTAACAAACGAAGGATGCTTTTATTTATCACAATACCCTAATCCCTTAGGATTAAAAGTCCAACGTTATTTCCTCTAAACGATCAAGTTCAGGAGAGACCGGAAATAGAAGGACTTATCAGTTATGTGAGTAGCGGATGCCATCGTTACACGAATAATTTTCGTCCTTAGCCTGACATTGACGTTCGACAGACTTACGGTTTCTCTTTTCCAAATGTTACGCAATAGTTCCGCGTATCAATCTTAGATATCGGCATTCCGGTATTCATTGTTGAAATTGGAAACTATTCGGCGCGCTCGCTTTGGCCGTGAAATCGCGATGATCCGGGCGAACAGGTCGCTTCGATAACATTAGTCAAAGTTTCGGTCGGATCCCGTATCCTTGTTGGCAAAGGACACCAAGTATTTCGACTGGAAATTCCCTCCGAGAATTTACGTTAGCGAGGACCAGAGATCTGATAATCATAGAATCTCTAACGCGACACTCAGGGCCTATTGTGCAATGAGAATTTGCTGCGTTGTTCCTGCCGCCTTTCAACGCACAATTGGCCAATGCAAATCCCTTCCCGATTATTCGGGAACGCGGATATTCTCTACTCTAGGCCCGCCTGGGAACAATATCGACACGTTACCGCGTGCTTTCGTGAATTTGTTTGGCACGTTGACGTGCATGCATTTCTGATTTGCACAATGATATTTAGCCTCCTATTATATGTGTCTCCTGTTCTATATCCAGGGTGGACCGAAGAGTGACGTTCAACAGGGAAATCTAATTTTGACGCTTCGATTTTACCTACGATCTTTTTTTTATTTTTCGTGAAAAAAGGAAACGATTTTTCCTCTTCCGGGTTAACTTTTTCTTCGCGATCTTTTTTTAATCGTTCAAACCAGTAGAAAAAGAGTGACGGGCCATGTTGCAATTTAAATGAATAACAAATGCAACACTGACCTAAATGCCTCGAGTTTTTATCGCAGCTTTCAAAAATAGATTTGAGAGGTTCTCCTTCACTAAAGTTCAAATGGTAAAAAAAATATGTGCTCCAGTTTAAATGTACTCCCACGTGCTTTTACAAACTTCCAAGAGGAAAGGGCCCACGCTCAAGCTATGGAAATAAAAGAGATTTTCTAGAGTACAATATCCCCGAAAATATTAAAACTCGATTTATTCCTCCAAAAGTAAAAAAAAAGATCGTCATACGTATAATGCAATAATTTTGATAGTCATTGATTTGTAGCATCTGATCACTTATTTCATGCGTGACTTTTCCCATATTAAGCAAAGGTAGGTCAATATCTAAAATTCGGCACACAATTCAGTTGGTGTGATCATAAAAGCTACAATAACCCCTCCTCCCCCAATAATCCCCATAAAGTTATAGAGGATTACTGAAAAGCAAGGCATTCAGAACCACTCATGAGAAAGATCGTAATCAAAGTGCGTTTGTAAGTCTTTAAGCTGTGCAGAGCTCAATTAAGGAAAACGTCACCGTTTCAAAATTAGCTGGCAAACTGTTTTCGGCTTCGTTGTTCGCAGCCATCCAAGCTTCCTGGAGTGGAATATATATAATTAAGAATAAATAATATTGTTTGAATTACGGTGGATATACGGTCAGATATCTAGAAAAGGCGGGTGGGGTAGGTGGAAAAAGGGGAGAATAGAACCTAATTGGAGCAAGCGACTGGTGACGTTACCCGAACTAGCTTTTCAAAAGCGTGAGAGTAAAATTCAAACCGAAAACACGCGCGTATATACGAGAGTGTATTTCACGCTCGAGATTGCACCGTAAAGGGTATGCCGACTGAGTCATTTTATTCAATTACGTTGCGAATTTCGCACTTTTTGTAGGAAAGCGTGGGTGAAGGCAAAGTGATTTTTTCCGAGAATGAAGCAAAGGGCAAATACGGTTTTCAAGCACACGAAACCTCAAAGGCTCGTTCGTCACTCCGAGATAACACCGGTGTATCGAAAGAATGTTAATCTGAGGTTTGGAAGACTTTGAGGTTAGATGTCACTTGTATGGTGTCGTTACCCCACGCGTTCGATTTTTCTACTCACAAAGGCGTATAAAGATGTTGATGAACGCTGTCTTTTTTTTTTAACCGTCGAATCGTCTCTCGAAAATTCAACCAAGTGTATCGAGTCTTCAAATTCGATTTTCCATGAAAAATCGTCGCGTGGTACGTGGATTTATTTTTCGTAAGATTCGTTAAAGTCGAAAGAAATATTTGTTCGAAATCTTTGTAAAGGCTTGAGATGAACTTTTTATATTTATACGTTAATTGCGTTAACGTTGAAATTCAACGACTGAAAATCAATAATTTGGAAATTGAACGGCAAGACGTTTCAAGTTTCAGAAAGTTTCATTGAATCACTTTCGGCGAATGAAATCGGTTACCCGAAATTAATCGACTTATCAAAACCGCCCTGAAAATTGGTTAGCTTCAAGGTAACTGTATCATCACAGCCAATTCCAAATCGGCGTTTTCTCGTTTCTCAGATGACGTCTTTTGAACTTCATCGATGAATACACGCTACTAAATTTCGTATATGAATTTCGCTCACCAATCTCGCTGCAGCACTTGGAAGTTGGGCTTGCATTATTCGCGTCTACCGTGAATCTACAGAGTACTTAGTCACGGAACTTTGCGACTCGAGGGTGGTACACAATATCTTTCAATCCGTATTATTAATTACCAACCCCTCACGGGACTCGTCTGATTCAAACAACTTCGAAATTACAGTTCAACATTACTTTTGTAGGTGCAACGTCTTAAGAGGGAATAAAGTGTTCGCACGTCGAAACTTCCAAGCTCCGTGCAGAATACGATAATTAAATTGTTGCAGAAACGAACTAAAAGATCATTACAAACATCATTACAAACATCACATCATCATCACAAAATTAAAGATAAGAAAAAAATTAGCTTATTACTGCCTGGATATTAATACATCACTAAAATCCTGGAAATTTAAGGAACGGTAGTTCTTGATTCACCACGTGTTTTATTATATGGATTTAACGTGTAGGCAACTTAGGAGTAAGCGAAATTTACCTACAAGGCGAAATAAGCGATTCCTTGGAATTGTTGGTATGGCAGATTCGACACACGCAAGAACCGGAAGTCGCTATTGGCAGACATTGCGACAAACGTTTTGCCGACGAGGGTTCGATCGAAAGGTCATCGCAGGGTCTTTCGTTAATTATCGCATTCTCCGAACCCGCAGGTAAAGCAGTCTCGGCCTCACGGGACATCGGTCCGTCTTAAGGGGGAAAAAGCCGGTCAAATGCGGTTCATACTCGTGCACATTTTCATACAAGCAAATAATCTTAGCGAACTAATTTTAGAGCTTTTAGCGAAATTACATATACGTCTTACCTTTAAAAGTTTTTCAGGCCCTTCAATTCGTTGCTGTCTACGAGTAGGTAATAATAATTTGTACCGAACTATTTGTTAAAGAAATTAAAAACACAAGATTTTATAACCTTGTATTGATTGATAAAGCGATTAAATAATTAATGAATATACGAATCCATGTGTCATACACCAATACGTGATATACGCGATAATTAACTGCTTTTTAGGTACAGTGAAAAATAATCAATTACATCTACGATTAATCGGAATAGAGAAAAAAACTGGCATTTATTTTCGTTAAATTTTTTAATTGTTATAATTAATACGTTCTCATTAAAAGACGTGTTACACAAACAAATAGGGTACCATATTACTCACTCTCGGAGCGGGAGAATAATCTCATCTGTTGACACAAAATCAATGAAAATTGGATGAGCTTTTGAAATGCATATTGGACCAACTTGATTGAATATATCAACGCCGCGAAAATATTGGTACGCGGCCAAAATGTTTTCGGCGTTATTTTTGGAAAAATAAACTTTCATGGATGCTGTACTAACGCCGCGATCGCAAACAAAATATGTATTCATCGTTTATCTTTTTCGAAGGGTATGCCACTCGATTATAGGGAATTTAAAAACAACGTTTTTTCCAGTCCCCTGCACCGTCAAAATTATACATATATTCATCCCCAACAAACCCAAACAAAAGTATGATTGCTAAAAGTCTCTGCTCCTGAATTCTCTACATCTGTTTCCCTATCGGAAACGTTTTTATAATAGTAGAACCAACCTATTTTACTCACACTGATTTGTCATCGGAATAAACATGTCACGAGTAAACTTGGACTGCAACCCATTGGGCCGGACGTTCACTGTACATGTGCGATAAAAAAGGAAACGAAAAGTTGGTCGGTTATCTATCACACTGGAACGCCAGGAAAAATATCTTCGACGTTGGTAAAGAAAAATTAAAAAACTCAATTCTGCCTAAAAATATATATGCTTTCCTTCTGCCTCGCTCCTTCGTTATCTCTATCGATTCATCGATCTATCGATCTGTAACATGTTACCACAATGAAGGAACAAAATTGTGGGAAGTTGACAGCTTTCTCCTTAACACCCGTAATTTATTTTTCTTTTGTTTTCCATACGCAGGAACTATTTATTCGACGAGATTTACATACATATATACACTCGCACCTTAAAATAGATCATTCAAAAATCAGATGACACATCTCTTTTATAAAGTAGTATTGCCATTTTTTTCAAACTAACAAGTCTTCCTTGGTTATTTTAAACATAAATTATTAATATGTGGTACTTTTTTAGAATTCATTTGTGACAGTACCAGACTTCAAATTTGACGCATATAAAATAGATTTTGAAAATCCCGCAATTGCCAAATTTGTAAATTCGAATATTTGATAGAAAACAATCATTAGAAGTATTATTTTCATTTTTCTATATTTTCAGTCTATTGTAATTGGTTAATTTCGAGTTACTTATGGGTATTTAAATGTATATTATTCTCGCAGTTTTTCGCAATTTAATTGTGACACTATACGAGTTCAAACCTTGGACATATCAAACAGTTTTTAAGAAGTTCTCAAATACCAAATTTCGAAACACCAATCATCAGTAGGACGAGGTCAATTGTATCACACAACGGCCCGATCATAGAAATAGTTAGATAACAGTATACCGAAGCAATCAAGCTGAATTCACACAAATATTCTACATACGTATAATTACATAAATGGTAATATCGATAGGTAATATTTTCGAAATAGAACAAAAGTAGCGTTTAATCGATTGCTCTGAATACGCCATTGCTCTATCAGATTAATACAATCAATGAAAATATGTGTAATTAAAGATTCAAGCGATCAACGTGCTTGATTAACATTAAATTGGATGGAATACGATTCCTCGTCAAGATCGCATTCCCGGATTGCAATATACAATCAAGAGTGAATTCCTTCGACGACCATAATCTAGGAGACCAATCAAGATCGTTGACGCGAAATCAATTATGTTACGAGCAAAGCGAGTTAGAATAATTGAAGCTAATTACTTCACGCTCACGGTGTTTGCGTTTCGCGCGAACCAAACTGCGCCGCTTTGATCAAATTGCGATCAGACATTCAGTGATCATCGACGTGCCCGGCTACCTGATATTGCCCAGCAAGTTTCCCCAAAACGAAGATGAAGGCTGATTCATTGATCGATATTCGAATTATTTGGCGAACTGTTTGATGCGAAGTTGAATCGTTGGTGAGCAATCTTGTAGCTGTCTTGTGGGTGTCCGTCGTCAGTTCCCTTGTTTATCGTGTTATAATTTTTCATCGTCGTCGCCCCTATTTCACGTGACCCGATTGGACCGATTGAAGTTTGGTGAGATTGAACCCAAGGGAGAGGAGCTTCGAGGGATGTAAGAACATTTGCCGACAGTCTAGAAAAGTCGACGAAGTTTCGAAAAGTTTTTCCCTCTCTGACAGTCACGCTCTACTTTGATGTTCCGTAACCCCAGGATTTTATTTTGCCACATGCAAGTTCACTACTGATGCTGAAAAAGGGAACAGCGGTGGAGGAAGAGAGAGAGAGAGAGGAAGAGAGACGAAAGAGAAGAAGGGAGGGACAGCTTCGCCAGCAATGTGACAAAGCAGCATTTCCTTCGACTATACGAAAGTCTCCTACGGTGACAAAAGTTTTCAACCCCCTTGACGCCGTCTCCAGTCGTTCAATCCCCGTCACGTTTTATCCGGATTTTGCGCCAGACGAGACTTTTCTACATTAAACACTCCGTGCACATCGCGACAGGTCTTTTCCATCATGCGTTTTCTTGACCCTTCTCGATAGCCAAATCAAAGTGACAAAATTCGACGTGACTGGTGATTCGGTGAATTTCACGAAACGGCTGCCGGAATTTTTGTTTCAATAAAAAATAAGTTGACCGTTGTATTCCTATTTGGTCAATTCTTTTGCAACGTTTGGCAAAAGCAGGTTTGCCAATAAGACATAACTTGTAAATCATTTCCTTTTTGGTAACATACAAACTCGAGATTCGAAAGTTTGTGTTGGGGTGAGGTTACTGAGTCGAATCTGTATCAGTTGATCTTGATCAGAATTTTTTATCAAGCCCTGATCATTGTTGTTACACTTTACCTGACTTCCGTTTGGTGAATATACAAAATAATGCTTAACCAGGCAATATTGTAGGTACTTATAATTCATGCAGGGCCAGTCATTTTTTATTCCCAGGATATGAGCACAATGGAGTTACGTCACGTCGTCTCGACAATATGAGCTTCATATCAGCACTACATATTTACATCACGCCACACCACCCACATCAGCCCTATTCGCACTCAGTTATTGTTGAATATTCGTGAGCAGATTTCGCTAGTACCGATGATTTCCATGCATACTCCCATGAGAACAACTTTGCTTCATTTGGATGTGTGATTGTAAATAAATATGCTATACAAATATGACTTGAAGGTGAGTACTAATAAACAATACATAGCTGTATGCTTTTCTATGCTTCATATGGAAATCGAAATATGATGCCAATATGAGCCAAATATGTATGTCTGGCTCGTTATGAAAACACAATTTCGATAAAATCGCGATTAAAGGTTACCAGCAGTTCCATCGTTGTAATCAGAGGACAATCTTTAATCTGTGGATTCTTCACCATACGTTCGGCCTTCTTTAATTCGCCTTACCGCAAACGACGAACGATTTTTTTCTCATTTTCTTGCTAATCTAAATCTTCAAGAACTGAATGAAACGATTTTTTCTTTACCTATATCATCTTGAGTATTATATTAATATTTCTGATCCAGGGCTAGGTGTTGTCAGAATGTTTCATTCTCGTCGCTATATTTTATCTCTACAAATAAAAAGAATACACGTTTCGTTGAATAGTCTTGATGTGAGTCATCCAAGGATTCTCCCTCGAGCTTGTCGAGTAAGTTTCTTGCGCATCAAACTCGATAGAGGCGTTGAAACGAACCAAATGCTAGTGGTAAGCCGCGTCGGCAAAGCTCGAGAGTGGTATTTCGTTAATTGAGTTGGTCTCTGGCACGTTGAGGATTTGACAGGTTATAACAGCTCGATAATGCTTGCTCCACAAGCAGAGTGAATTTGAGAAAAAATAAACGATACGGCAAAGTAATTCATTTTCGGAAATAAAAGGGTGGGATTTCTTCAGATTGAAAAAAAAACGGTTAGCTAGTCAGAAATGATAAAACGAATTTGGAAACTCTACGTGGTAGGTCTGAAAATAATATTTTTATCGTATCGTAAATTTATTTGATCTGATTGAAGAAAAAAGGCAACATATCGACTATCAATCAAACAAGCAGAGTAGAGATATCAGGAATCACGATGCGCAAAGGCTGTACTTGCGGTTTCCCCAAAACTGGACTCCCTAATTTGGCTCGTCTGATTTGTTCCATACATTGGCCCGAACAGCTGACGCTATCCGACAGAATTAATTAATTCTATACTTCATGTACAAAATAAATTAAATTAAATAATAGATCCCCGACATCCCGGTACAAACTCAATTTCCAAACCCTATCGTTCGAGCACTAATTCTTCAATGGCGTTCCGAAGCTGTATGAATTTTTATACATATCTTCTGTTCTTTCCGGTCGAAGCGCGATCTCAAAAAAAGAGAAAAACGAGTATTATTCAATTAACGAATTCCCATAATCCATGGAATTGAATAAGCTCACGTTCGTGTTCCACCCACGTAATGGGACATAATTTTCATTTCGATAATCTGACTTTTCTCATTACGTGTCGCAATTAATATATATTATTAAATTGGTACCAATACTTGACCCGAGTAATTAGAATCTCGATTGATGACGTATTTGCTTTTTTTTCGTATATATGCGATTTAGAAACGTTTCTTCGTCAATTTCGTCAATTAATTATGGCTTAAATTGTTTTGAACATTTAAGAATAAAATGACTATTTTTTTAACACAAAAACCTATGCAGTGTGACCAGACGACTGAACTTATCGACTTTGGTTTAGAATTTTAACGTGCTGATGGTCCAATGCGATCTTCAATCGTTAGATTACTAGAACGCTTTCACTTTCGCACCGTCTATGAAATACTCTAAGGTTAAACGATTATATTAACGTAAAAAAGCAGTTGCATCTAACTAATGAACTAGTATCAGAAACTCTATCCATCGACACTCGAACCCAATCGGAAAGATTCACAGTACTAGAACACTGCTAGTACTCACACAATCCATGAAATGTCACTAGGGTCGATTGTGTGATATAAGCAAGGAGCAACAGGAACATAACGAGAATGCTGTTGCTATTTCACTGCCCATAAAATGTCACTCCATGAAATGTGCATTCCATGAACATAAAAAAGTAACAGCTCCGTAGTTAACTTATCGATTTTGGTTTGGGAATTTAACGTGCTGGTCCGGCACTATCTGCTACCGGTAAATGACTAAAACGCTTCTACTTTCATACTGCCCATGAAATCGTACTCTAGGAGTAGAGTTACATTACATCGACATCAAAAAGCAACAGCATATCCTAGAAACGTGGTAGGTTTGCAGGCTAGCATTGTCGCTATGACTATCAAAAGCTAACCATATTCTAGTAATTAACCAGCATTAGAGACTTCACGTCTCGATAGTGCAACGCAATCAGAAAGTAACCCTGAATGGGCCCTACTGGTTCTCATACTACCTAAGAAGCGTTACCCCAAGGCGATACATTGAAATGACATTGCCGTTAAAAAGCAGCAGCATCCTGGTCGCCTGCCACCCTCGACTTAGTTACTCACCGTGCTGTTAGGCGAAAGTTCGCAAGTGGAAGTTAACTAGGATACGGCAGTTTTGTCTTCCATGAAACGTAACTCTAAAAAGTCAAGCACATCTTATGATTTTGTGCATAAAATTCTGTAACACTTCTAGTCTTGGGGTAATGTGATAGCAGCAATAGATCGCTAATATCCAGGCGATAGCGAGGCAGATATGCACCGGAGCTTGGTATAATTATCTGATGTATGTGACACATGGACACATACGTAGATATGTGCTTGTACGAGGATGGAGAATCCGATGGATTGCGGAGAGCCAATATGCGGGTATACGATCATGCCTATGTGTCTCCAACACTGCTGCTTGGAGGACTAGACATTGTTACGTTGAAACAGCAACAGAGGCACACAGTAGGTATATAATCGTATTATAGCTAAGAGCACATTGCAATTCGCGCTGGCGAGGGGCAAATTGCTAATCCAAAGCCTATCATCATCATATTAATCGGAATCTCTGAAACGGTTTCACCACTACATCCACACGTTAATTAGGAATCTTTCGTGTTTCCGATAAAACCGAGCCGCGCTCCCTTTGCCGTGATTCGACAAGGCTCATTGCCCTTCTGATTGAATAACGCTTAAACGTATACGACGAGATCAAAACGCTTCTTTTCCGAATAAAAGCGGATCCATCAGCTTTGACCTGGAAAAATTGCATACATTTGCATTGTTCCCGGTCCAATGGAAATGGCGAACGGTACGCTCGTTTGTTACACGTAGATGGAAAAAAGGGCGGGGATCGATACGATTATGCCAATACTTAACGGAATCGCAGGAGGAGCGAGTGCTTATGGATGTTGATGTTTTCCGACGATTTATCATCGAGGGTTTTGCGCCCAACTCTGTAAACGCAGGCAGAAGAGAGTCCACTCGAATTGTATAGTCTTGATATTCCTACGGTGAAACTCACAGCGAACGGACTTAGAGAGAAGCATGTATATTCCTGGGGTATAAGGGTCAACAATGACCCGTGCAAAGTTACCATTAACTCGAGCATTCTCGGAACAAGTAAAATACATGTTTCGATGGACCACCAGCTTCCTGTATACTCCTCAACAATTTAGCCCCTGTATATTTTCATCCAGAGCCATTGTACGTGTGCATGGGCAGGTGTACGTTGATGTTTTCTGTACGAGGTGAGAGAATGAGAAGGAACGAAGCAAGAGGGAATTGGAAGCTCCAGGCGAATGGTTCGCCTACTGATATCTGAGTCCAGTTGAACGAGGAATTTCTCTCGAAAAGTTTTTGATACCCGGGGCAGGCAGTTGGAGAGACAGGGCGAGAGGATTCGCCACGAAAGCTTCCCCACATGTACACTATCCGTAAATACAGAATCGTTTCTTGCACAGACACATATCGACGTTCGCTTTCCAGCAATGACCGCCTTTTCACGTGGGCTCCAAACTTCCACCACCACTCGCGCTTCTCGGGCCATGCAAGCCGCTCATTCAACGGATATAAGGACTCCGTAATTCCAGCTTCACAAACGGATCAAAAGACTTCTTATATTTCTCTGTTAATCCGAGAGACCCCTGCGAATTTGCGGTTCGCTTCGCCCGTCGGGGAGGGAAAACGAAAAGAGCTGCCCTACTCTACAAAATAAGCTTTTCGAAGCTCCGTTCAGGGGTACAAGAGGTTAACGAATCTTTTCGCTGGATTTAGCTGCTCTCCAAGTCCTTACTCATTTATCGGACAAGCTCTTGAGTAATGTCCAAAAAATCCTGATGTACAATCTGATTGCTAGGGACGGGAAAAAATTCCTAGTAAATTTTGATGCTTCATTATGAATCATTTTCTCGAGATGCATGATGATTTTTTTTTCATTCTGAGGAAGAACACGAACGACTCTTGATAAGATGCTACGAGGCAGGATATTGATTTTTTCTCAGCTCTTATTGCGAAAGGCCTTTAATCCTTCGGGTCCATTAAGTCCAGCTTTTGTAGATATGGCAAAGTCGATTGGTAGTGGTTAGCTTTATCGGAAAATGGGGTATTAAAGAGTCGAAGGGATTAATTGAAACGTTACTCTATGCGAGATTTCTTCCAGATTCGAACTCTTCGAACTCCGCCCCTTCGCCACCCACGTATACTAGCGAACTTTGCTTTTCTCTGATTATATCCTCGGAATTTTGTTTTCACGAAGTACTGTCAGCTTCGTGGCATGATTTTCCAGACCTGACTACGGAAAGGAGAAAGTTGCGCCTGGCTCACAGTCGAGCACACCGTTTCAATCTCGAATGGGATGAGATCGTTGCGCAACGGTTTCTATCGGCGCGCAGCTATACATCGCCACAGTTGAAACTTCTTCAATACTTCCGAGAGCGCAATTCCCGCACCCGACTACTTCCCCTCTCTCACTCTCTCTCTCTCTCTCTCTCTCTCTCTCTCTCTCTCTTCTCTCACTATACATATACCAGGAAAACACCGTGGGGTTAAGTAATGCAGAAATATGAAGAGATTTTTCTTCTACTGGAGAACGCCTCAAAATGGAATAACATCTCGGAACAGAATAATGCCATGTCGTGAAAATTTTTTCGTGTCTACCCCATTTCTTTTTCCGGTTGTAATTTTTTTCGAATCTCAGCTAAGCTTGTGTATAAATACAGTTTTCTATGAGAAAATCATTATTTGTAAATTTTAATTCATTTCAGCATTTCTACAAGGACTATTTTCGAGATGTACCTACTGGACGAGTATAAATATCGAGGACTCACTGACTTTTTTATTTCACTGCAGTAATACGCGGAATAGTTTTTCGAAAGGGTGGTATACGAATATTTTTTAGGTGAAAATTAAAAAAAAATGCATTCTTTCAGAAGCATTAGTACTAGCTTAAAGAAGACTGTATTCATGAAAATGAATTTACAATTATTAGGAAACTTTGGGAGCAGTTTACGAAGTCTCTCCAGAGCGGAAATTTGAATAATGTGGAGCACTCCTCCATTTTTAATTAAAATTAATGTAGGGACGAATCCACTTAATGTAAGAGGACAAATCTGCTTGATAGAATGAAATGAGGGTCTTGGAACACTTTCTCGAATAGTTTGCAAGGCCTTGCATTATCTTTATGCATTTTTTGTGGGAGCAGCAGCAGGACAAGAAGGATTCTTCTTCGTTCAGGGGCTTCTACCTGAGCCAGTACTCAGATAGGATCAGCTCAGAAATAATCTTCTGCTCATCTTATCCTCCCAAGGTAATTTCTTCTTCTCCCTTTTCGTCTCTCACCTTCTCCCTCTTCCGCTATCTCATGAGCCAAATGGAAATCGTGGTCTTGACAGAGACAGAAGCACTGCAACAAAACCATACTTTCTCAGCTACGTATGTTCTATTTTATGCTCTGGACTACGAGCACTCAGCATAGGAATTGCGTTCGAAGGATGCTAGGATATAGGGGAAACGTATTGTAAGCCTGTAACCAACGCGTATATAATCCGGCAGAGTATAACAAAGCTCCGATATCTGCGTTTGTCAAACGTTGGAAAACCAACTTAACCAACTCGGACAGCTTAACCGGAAATAGATCTCCCTGCTATCGGGCTTTATAGAGCACATAAAGAGACTTGGGCAATACGACAACATCAAAGATATCTATACGTGTAAAAGAACGTGTCTTGACTCATTCATTAAGTGATAAACGCTGAGACGAAACCGAAACCGGTGAAACTAATTACATGAAGTTTGGTCAAAAGATTTCTTGGGTTAGGTAAGCAGCCACTATAATCGCTAGGGTTTCACCAAATTTTCCATTGGAGTGAATGAAATTTTCCATTTACTTAGAGACTAGAAATTTGTCAATGGACTTGGTTTTGGACTTTGAACACGAAATACACGATATTAAAAATCTCCAATTTGTACTGCCTGATACTAAATAAAAATGTTAGATCCAAATATATTGGATGGAAATATCAAAAATTGATGATAGCCAGGGCAGAAAAATAGAGATATTCTACATTTATCGAGCGTGTGGAATAGTACGTGCCCCCTAGCTGACTTTGGACGTAAAAGAACGCGTGGAACTGCATGAGGGAAGTTTTGTAACAAAGTGAGAAAAGTACGACGGGCGCTGTGCGCGGTGAAGATTTGCATTTTATTCGTCTCGCGGAATGGCGCGATGGGACACGAGAGAGGAGGGTGAGAGGGTTAGAGATCGTGCGAAATGGCAGCCGTAGTCCTAGGTGCGCACCAACAAAGCCCGAAACTTGAAAAGGGATGGAGATCAAGTATTACGATAAACGAAAAGAGACATAGACTGAGCAATAGAGAAAGAGAAATCGAGAGGAAGGAAGTAAAGACCGTAAAGAGAAAGATGAGGGTAAAGAAAAAATTACGAAGCTAATATCGATAGAGAGAGAGAGAGAGAGAGAGAGAGAGAGAGAGAAAGACAGACAGAGTCAACGAAGGATGTACAACCGCTGAAAACTCTTATGGTTCCCTGGCGTAGTGGAAGTTTCAATTGCAAACTGGCAGAGAGGTTATATGTGATTGAAAAAAAACCCTGCCGGGAGTAGCATCCGTTTTCCTCCACTTCCCTCATCTCTCCATCACGTCTCCTCTTCTATATGTTTTTTTTTCTATTGCCCTTTCTATTTTCCCTCTCGTTCATTCATGCTTCCTTTTTTCCCGTATCCTCCTCGTAGGATTTTGCCCTTGCGCACTTCTCCTTTGACCCAATAAAAGTGAGCACACCCCAGTATTTTCTGCGTAGCTAAATTGGATTGGCGCTTTATTGGCAATATTCGTTTGCATGGCGTCACGCCAGCTTCCCGTTTTATATGGTACGCAGATATAGATATAGGCTCGTCCAACAATGTAAATATACCGATACATGCGAGGTGATCTAGGTGCGCGGCGACCTCCAAAAATCTCGCTCCCGCGGGTCTACGGGCCCTCCATGTTGCTCGGACGATTTGCGGATTCGTCGTGTGCGTGCGCATTTGAAATCGAGTCGTGGAATCTATGATGCGAAAGGTGATTTCTTTCCTCTGATTTCTTTCGGAAGTAAAAAACGTTAGTTCACAGATCGATAATACGATTTATCAATTTTTTTTTATTATTCAATGCATCAGGTTGCTGTGGAAATAAAATGAATATTGTTCATCGCTGTAGGGAATTGAAAGTGAAGACGGGGGTATGAAATATGGAACAAGAACCGCACGGTTCAGGTAAACCAAACACAAATAAAATAAATACTTAAACTATAATTATATTCAAAGATGTTATAGATTAGACTAGATTATAATTATATTGAAATAAATTCACTGTTAACATTAACTAAATAAGTAAGATAATTGAAAAATCGTTTGGACATTCATTTTCATGTACACCGATGAAAGTTATAAGCCAACGTTCATAAAAACATACGAAAAATTAAAGCAGTTATAATTAATATTGTTAAGAACTTTTGAAGAACGGTGTATAAGATTGTAGCTGCCAGGTTGACCGGAGTAAAAAAAGGATTAACGCTATCGTCTGTTAATAACCGAAAACCGTCCAACCCTAACTCCGATTGCACTGAACAAGTGTACCAAATTTAAAGTCAATGCATTCATTACATGTGAAAAAATTTGCTACACCGTCTTGAAAAACATAGTTTCGAGTTTTACTAGCACTTCTATAGCTGTAATCACAAGTTTATCTCAAATCTGAGATTCCTGCACAATATCAATTTAAGTTTTCTCTTTAATTATTTAACTATTTAATTATTTTACTAGTTAACAAAAGTTTTAATTATTTCACTATCTAACCCCTTAAGTTTTTGTTTCCTTGTCGTCCCTTCATCTTGATTTCTCTCGGTGTCCCCGAGGCTCGGGGAAAGATCGTCGCCTGCGGCAATTTCGCGTTAATCGGGACTAATGACGATCAATTATAATGACAATCGATAATCAATCATTGGGGTTCCGATTAGCACGAGATCAATACCTGAACGCTAATTAATAACGGGAAATACCGTGTGCGTATACACAACCGTATATATATATATATATATATATATATATATATATGCAGTGAAGGCACGCACATATACACATATGTATATGTAAGGAAATGACTATTTTTATTTGTTCTCTTTGACGTCACCTGTCGGATTTTTTCAACCGTCGAGAATTGGGTGTATAACTGACGAAAAAATCGATTTTCGGTCACTTTTATCCATTATAAGCGTGAATGGGGTAGGAGCAACTCCATTTTCGTTTTTTTATGCTGCGTACAATTTTTTTCCCACATATTTTCATTTTTGGGATTAGAAGACAAATTTTAGAAAATTCGACGTAACCAAACTACTATAGGATTTCGGATGCAATATCGAATATGTAAATAGTTACGTAAATTCACCGGGAATTTTTCCAGAATTTTCCTTCAATCGACATCGAACAATAAAGAAGAGTTGGAAAAAAAATTCCAACTTTGTTCGCTCCCTTACTTGACATCTCCGCCTCTTACTTCCTGTCCATTTTTATTCTTCGAATCATTTATTCTCTTTTATTTCCGGATATTGATATCGTGTTGGAGTCACTCATTCGAGCATTCGTCCGAGGCAATACCACTCAACACGGGACATCTTCGAACCCCATGTCACATTGGGCTCCTTTTTTTCCAAGAGAAAAAAAAATAAACATACAAGTGAATATGAAAACAAAATTACGCATGGAAGCACTGTGCTCTGGAGAAATATCGATTTTTCGAAACCAGAATTCTTCGACGCTCGAATCAAGTGCCGAATCTCGCTTTGTCTCTCTCTCCAAAAAGATATTCAGGCCATCAGATTCAATGGGTCTCGCAACGTAATCGTCTCGAAGGCTACAAGGAAGTGAAAACGAACGGATATTCCTGGGGAAGCGAAGGGGGGTAGGAACGCACCGTTTGATCAATGCGGCGGAAGTTTGATAGTACAATCGAATTTGAAAGTCGAATTGTATATATTCACGGAAAATAGATTTCGTCTATTTCCCGTAAACACCGGAAATAGACAAAAGAGGGAAATCCGCTAGCTCGCTCGAGTTCACGAGTTCGATAATGCCGAAATCTTGGATGCGAGCGTCCGGAAAGCAACCGGATATAGCGTTACAGAATAAAAACCCTAGAAGGATGAAACAAGTACAGGGTACGAGAGAAAGGACTCTGTACGATAAATAAAGAGTCGAACCGATTTTTTTTTTTTTTGCGACTGATGTTCAATCGGATTCATTGCTGATCGGCTTGACTATTTGTCCGTACTATATGTATGGAAACAGGAAGCATTAGTAAAAAAATATCGTGGAGAGGTATTGAGAGAAAAAGAGAGAGAGGGGGGGGGGGAGAAAGAAAGAGAAGAGGACCATAAGTTATTTATGTCGAATCCTGGAAAATCTCTTAACACGCTCAGCCTCTCCGTGAATTTCCAAAGCTTCCGGTACCCTCCTCTATTCACGTTGAAACAGATTCAATTCGATAGGGGCTCCAGACCTCCAGAGAGTAAGATTTCCGTGTTTTTCTTTCTCATAGCATTCTGCTCTCTTTTGTTGTTGCTTCGTAAGGACTATCTTTTTTTTTGCTCTCTCCCTCTCTCCTATTTCAGATATTTAACAAATCCTCTTATTCTGCGTATTATTTTCTTCGTTAGTGTCGAATCCTCCATTCATTTTCAGAAGAAAGCATCGAGGCTGGAATTACTGTACAGCTTAGAGCGCTTTCTGAAAATCTTTGACTCGTGCGTGCATCGCGTGACGTGAATTCAACTCACCAGGCTTTTTGCACTCATTTTTCATCGGTACTTGTCGATGCTGAGATATTTCGAGATTCTCTCTCTCTCCTATTGGTAAAGGACTTTATTTTATATGTATTTATATTCCATCTATGTCTTCCTTGCTTTCTCCCCTTTTCTCCTTTTCCACACCACGCGCTATCTGTCTGATATAACATATGGCTAGTCCAACTTCGTTTACTATCTCTACGTGGATCAACTGCAAATATGAAAAAATTATTTCCATCATGATCTGGGTGTCCCTCAATGGGCTGTTGCTTAATGACAAAAAAAACATATACAATGGTACATGATGATTCGTAAAAGCTTTCGAAACATCTGATAATCCTGCTATCAAAAATATCTCGACCTGAGTCCACTGTTCTCGAAGTGTGACCATTTTGAGGAATACACGTTGAACGACACGCTTTGACGGATAGAGCGAGTATCGAATGTCGCCAACACGGCCAACTGGCAGCTCATTGAAAACCGTTTAAAACCTGTAGGAGTTTCTTGCCTCCGCATGGCTGAGCAAAACTCTTATCTGTTCTCGTGTTGCCTACATTTCATTACTGCTGCTGTATCTTATTCGGGTTAGCTTAAAAGCATAGAATACTATTCTCGTGGTGGTTCTAAACTCCTGTGTACGTTTCATATTCGACGCAAAATGATTTTGGGTTTGGGACCCAAACCCAAACAAACCCAAACAAATACACTACATCATATTCGAGCAAGTTATCACGGTTACGAATGGATGACAAGGCGAATTCTTTTTATTCTAAATATAGCTTATTAAGTTCTCCTCTCTGGAAAACTGACGTACCTTAGACAACAGCTTAAAATAAATAGTCCTCGTAATAATATGCACCGGCAAAAGAGCCATTATTATTTGACTGTTCCCAACTGTAGAAAGGAATGTGAAAGGGACTCCTTGCACAATTTAGCTCTTTATCTGTGAAATTCGCTATTGTCCAGTAGCTTACATACAAGACCGCTTACCGAAAAGACCTTTTCAATCTTATACGTGAATTGCTCCGCAAGAGTACAATTTACCATGACGTAAGTCATAACCATGAGAGTATTTAAAATGTTAGATATAAAAGGTGCAAACATCTTGAAAGAAATGTGTAAGTATTACACGCCACCACCATTGCCCAATTTAGATATAATACTTAATTTTTTATTAAGTCTCCAAATGATAAAAAAAAAACCCAAGCTCTACTGTAAGGTTTGTGGGTCACAGGGATTTTAATATCCTATAGAGCATTGAGAGATTCATCATCAAGGATTTATCTATCTGTCTATCTATCGCTCTCTGTGTTATGCTAATTCTATGTTAAAATTGTTTTTTAATATGTTCTCTTCATGCTGAATTGAGAAAGAACAGAAAGTGATTCCTTGGTTCCTAAATTTGCTCTATGTTTAGTAACAAGGTCATAATGAATACCAAATAATTTGTAAATCACCCTCTCACTTTATCTGTTATCGAAGCGCCGAAAAAGGAGAATCTGCGTTCCGTTGTAAGTTTGATTGTATACCAAAACTGCGGGATACTCGCGTTGTACAAGTATGAATGAATGAATTCTCTGATTTTGAATTTTGATGAATTTTTCTCTAATTTTCAATTCGTTACACAACAAATTGAAAATTAAAGAAAAATTCATTTAATTTAATTGATGCAAGCATAAGCTGATGTACTAATACTCTCCCTACCGATGAATCTGAAATTTTGTGCAAATTTTCGTACTAAAATTCTAAGAGAATCTCTGAAAGGATTTTTAGCGAATCGCAATCGTTCTTGAGATATCGATTTTCAAACCTTATTTATGTCACTGCGTTCCTATTATACTAAACAAACCCAAACAGATCCAGGAAACCCAAACAGATCCAGGAAACCCAAACAGATGCAAACAGTCCGAAATAAATCCAAACAAACCCAAACACATTCAAACATAAACATATCCATCTGACATGCCGAGCGTTGATCGCTAGCGAAGCCGGAGGAGTGAGGATTATCGATCGTCCATGGCGGGCGAAGTGGATATACTCCTACAGGTTGAAACAATAAATTTCCAGTTAGATATCTCGATAACTATTATTAACTGCCAAACATGTTTTTGGGCATTTTTTTAGAACATTGAACGAAAGGTTTGTACAAAATATCAGGTAGATACGAAGGGGACCTGTCATAAAATTTCTTAAAAACATTAAAATTACATACCTATCTAGAAAAATATAGGAAGTCACAGACAATTCTTTTAGGGCCTTTCTTAAAATTTTCGAAAAGGTCTGTGCAATATGGCAATTGAATTGAAAGAGCTTTTAATTTTTTTCTGTAAAAAGTGATAATCTATCCCCAAAAAAATGGTTTAAATTTTTTATTGATTGGAACTACCAATACTTGCTGTAGCTTGAACCCAATTCTCTTGATGACTCGTGAATGCCAGTATAGTAATATTGCTTAGGTTATCATGCAATCCATATATAGAGCCAATTGTTTATTGGCGAAATGCTGTCCGGCGAGTTCGTGTGCCATTAATCAAACACAATTGCGATCTGATAAAACCTGGTGAATGTATTGGTTTGGGGAAATCTCTTCTTATTCGAGTGCATTCGACGTATCTTGAAGTACTTTTGCAGCTTGTCATCGAGCATTTCAGTACAACATTTCCATACGTTTCCACGTAAATTGAAATAAACAAAGGGAAAAAGATATCTGCTTACGGGCTTATTAATTGACACATATTAAATTTGAAAGATAGCTGTTGACGTTCAAAAACAGTTGTCAACGGAATCGAATGTTTGGGTTTACGAGTAGCATCATCTGTTGGAAAATGATAATGAGTGGTTCATATTGAAACAATTATCATGGTGAATACGATACACTCGATATTCAAAATAGAATCATTACCATATTCCTCATTTATAAGGATTCCATTCCCGAACAGTAGGGTGACCTACTTTGTATCAGGCACTGACTCGTCTCATCTGATTTATTGGGCCAGACACATTCATGGAACAGATCAGGAAGAAACTATAAAATCGTTTTTATGAGTTACACTCTGTTCTCTATGACTTCCGTTCTAATTTCTCATTTATTTGTAGGTTAATTTCGAATTAGTTTCCAAAAATGGAAACGATCCATCGAGGGCTGGCCTAAGATCTGTAACATGGAATAACCATGGTCTGGTATTATCTAGGGAAGGTGAATAGGGGTCCATACTGTTTTTCAATTCTACACGGGTTTCCTTCATTCGTATTTGTTAGCGCGGCTTCCGCTTAGGTGTGTACTCACCAATATTAACAGCATGTCCGGTCTATTTTTGGATTACAGGTATCCTGGATGCGAAAACGTGACATGCACATACTCAGCGCGGGCATATCGACGTACACGTCCGACATGAGATTTCAAGTCATACATCCGGACAAGTCGGAGAACTGGACGCTGCAGATAAAGTCACTGCAGACGAGGGACTCGGGCACTTACGAGTGCCAAGTCAGCACGGAGCCCAAGATGTTTCTCAACTACACCCTTAACGTTATCGGTGAGGTTGCCAATTCCGTACGCTCTCGGTTTCCCTCCTACACATGCCTGTGATACTTTTTTTCAACGCAAAAAAATCCGTACAAGCGCTACGTTTTTGACATAAGATACCACGGACGTTTTCTCGCCAAGAAGGTGGAGAAAAAAGAAGTATAAAGGTGACAGTCTGCAAGTCCAATCATATCGCAAACAGCCTCATCGATTGATTCATGTGTGGATTTCCTGTGCGTTCGCGAAAGAATTGAACAAATCGAATGACTAATTTAAAAAATCGAAAATTTGCGCAGCTTAGAGGAATATATTTGCGATTGCCTGGATCACTAATAAAAAACCCTTTTCAACACCGCTAATATTGATATTTGCACGAGTGTGCATGGTACTGACGCTACGTTTGACAATTTAACGCTCGCTATTCACCGCTCAATTCACGTCCCTCTCCATTAATCTAACTCGGCATTTCTCGCACGATCGCTCACTACGAACAGTAACACGCAAAGCTTTCAACCCGTGGCTCTTGGATCGGTGTAGCTTGATGAGTTCGTTTTCTCGTTTTCTTTTTCTTCTTAGCGAAAGCTTCTACTTAAAGAGATATACAGAGAAACCCTCTCTTTTTTTTATCTTTTTCTCTCTTCCTCCCCCTCTCCTACTCACCCTTTCTCGCTCTCTGAATATCCTCTATATATTCGCCAGGTCTCGAGCGCTCAATGAAAATGAATTCTTTAACGCCAATGGATCGAAAAACGGTATAACGAACTCCAATCACATCTGGATACTGTCGGTCTCTTCGATCGCGGATTAACGTCTCGGTTGGTCAATGCGAAAGATGGTTTCGAAGACAATCGCTTTTGAGGACCGTCTTCGTAGTAGACAATCGTCACTGTACTTAATATTGTGCAAACTTCAAAGTTTGTCGATATCGTGATCGTAATTTTAATAAATCGAAGCATATTAGCACGAACATCGTTTCGGGACCAGGTACTCTAAAATCAACGATCCGCTTAAAAGGACATGAAAAGCTTTCCGGAAACGGACAAAAGTCCTGGCGCGTCTATCATCACGTGACGGATTTGAAATATTTTTCCGCGCTTATTTGTGAGGTGTTAACGCATGGTTAGGCTGACATCGAAAAAAAAACCGGGTTTCCGAGGAGAGCCACGAAAAGACATAGAAAATGATAAAATTGGTGGTGACGATCAAAACCCCAAAGAAACCACGTTTACGTGGATGCGTATGTATACAGATAGATGTCGTCAGCGTTTTGCATGTATGGCTGTCAATGTGTATAAGGAAGGAAGAGAGGGCTTTATTATCTTCGATAAGCGATGATCCTTCGAATTGTGGACACGTCTCTTCCGGGGTTATTGAACAGAAGCCCGACGTTAGGTTGGAAACTCATCAAATACCATCTGTGTCTATGCATGTGACCGTATAAGCGTTGGTGCGAGGGGAAACGCGCGGGTTCCCGTGTGCGTGCTTTCAAAAGCCAATGGACTGCTTTTCGCCGATCCCAGTCACGTGTCTCGTATCACGCTATCACCTCCTTAAATCCCGATTCCAGCGTGACTTGAAAGTTTCGCCTTTTTTGCCTGGCAAGCCTGGCGGATATAACTTCCAATGGAGTGGATGGCAGAAGTGAAGAGAGAACGGAAAAATGACGATGACGTAGATACGAGGAGAACAGAACAGGAGCGCGAGAGAAAGAGAGAAAAGAGATTTTTCAACCAGGTGTTGCATATCTTCGTAGTATATGTAAATGCTCCGTCATCCCTTTGCTACTTTGTGGTCTTCTTCTTTTTCGCGTTCTTCTTCTGATGCTTCTCCCTTATTTTAACGGTGCAACGTGATACCGGCCAGACCACTTACTTAAGCATGTTACGGTAGTCGTACACTTTCCGGCAGCCGGGTTATCTTGGAGAGCAGCTCATCGTAAGAAAAAAAACTTTTCTCGGGATAGCTGGAAATATGCGAAAACAATGTTTTTGACACGTTTTTTCGCCTCCTTCTCGCAAGATTAATAAGTTGGGCTATTGTAATGAACCGAAAATATTAGGGTTCAAAAAGTTCATTTTGGAGGAATATTAGGAGATCGAAAAATCTTGTCGATATTTATCTAGAATACGATTTCGAAAAAACTTCACTCCTGATTAAGCTAGAACCGTGCATAAATCTTTTACTTACTTTTGAAACGTACTTATATATAGCGAATCAATTTTTTTTAATGATGAGAGTAATATTTTTTTAAACAAAATATTGGAAATATATTATTTCAAAGATTCGATGATTCTGGGAAAATTTCCAGTAAATCTGCATGGCTTTTTCTTAAAAAATTATTTAACTTCTCTTGTATGTTTAAAGTGAAAAAGCGATATTCTTAATAAAACCATGGTTTGAAATTAAAGAAAAAAGTTTGTCATCGTATTTTAATCACGGACACAAATGTTTCTATTTTTTGGGACTTACAAGGGGCAAAAACATCCTTACTGTAAATAAATAATGTAAAAACTACTTATAAGAATAAATATCTCTGACACTTCATAAGTGTGACAAATTCGAGTTCATCCGTCCATTAGAAATCGAAAAATCATGGACCGTGTTGCACGCACATTCAAATTAAATCGTTAAATTGACGGTTGAAGGGAAGCGCTTTGTACCACTGTAGGAAAAAGGGAGGGCTGCGGATTTCTAGCTTCCCTACAAAAAGCATTTTGCATATTGCATCGAAGGGCTCGAAAAAATAAATAATGTCCGGCCGGATAAAGTTCTGATGCAGACGTGTATGTGTACGCGCACTTTCGTGCATCAATACCAATACGATTGGATCGCGATATAAATGTACACGTATGACGGCGCATAGCCCTGTAAAAAATGAATAAAAAAAAAAGGAAAAAAAAATTAGAACAAAAAACGTATCGCGTTCGTTCGCTCGTGAGGTCGCCACCGGTCGCAGCATTGCAAATCCAAAACGAGAAGCAATAAAACAGGAACCGCTTCGATCTGGGCCTCCAGGCATTGTATACCACCACACACTTCATACGTACATGAAGGTGTGAGTGTATATGGGAAAATGATATTTCGAAGCCGTTACACCGACGGAAAGTCGGCTATCAGCACATGCGGCGATTTTCCGAAATGGTCTTTCGATTTTTTTTTTATGGCTCGGCAATTCCGGCGACTAGACAGTTTTGGACATTGGAGCTCGCATGTCTACAAAATCATATATATATACCTCGTAAATAGTTAAATACATACACAAACGAACTCGCATAAACGTATCGGGTAAATCGGGTAAAGTGTCACACACCTAAGGTTTTCAGACAGTGAAAAAGCTGCTTCGAGATATCAAATTTAATTGATTAAACAACACCAAGGAAATTTGAAACAAAAATAAGTTAACAAAAATGTAGCTCTTGCCTAAACATTCGTGAAAACTTAAATCAAACTTTTGGGATAAAGATTATAGTCACTACAAGTGACACTTAGTACCGGAGAGATTAAATGAAATCAAACTTTAAGTCCCCCAGCGTTTTTCGAGCCCCCAACTTCGGACATATTCAAAGCATTCCGCATCAAATCACGAGTATGGATTTCTCAGCATTCAGGGATGTTTGCACAATATTCGTGAGCCCATAGACGGAAGATGGACCACTATGTCCAGGCTTCGTTGTAATCTTTCCAATCTTGGAATCTTGTCCAGCCAATGTTTTGCAAAAATTATGGGAATATTTTTTTTTTTATAGAAACCGAGTGGTATCGGTGGTCCATCTGAGGCATTGTACGCCCAACACTTGGTTGTAATGTAGTGTAGGTTGGAAGTACGCGTTAAAGTTTTACGTCGAGATAGAATGCCTGAGGTTTTTCACGGATGCAACAGCAATGACGCTCGCGGCGGCTGACCCGCGATATTTTTATCGCGCCAACGACGAAACTCCGTATCGGTTGATTTCGCATGTTCTCGCTCTTTTTGTGTCTCCCTCTCTGTGTTCGTCTGTCGATCTGTCCCGATCTCTCTCTATCGATCTATCTATACCTCAAGCTAATCATATTATCCTTAACGATAGTATTGGTTTGAATTTGGCGGACTTTTGTCTGTTATCCTGTATCAATTATTAAAAATATAAATATCATTTTTTACATTTTTCGAAAGCAAATTACATAATTATTGTAACTAATTAATAAAGCAATATTAAGGAGGAAAACATCACTCGAGTCTTGTCTACTATTACAGTAAATAATTGTTCTTAATTTAAAGCAAATTCGTTCATCGGATGTCGAGAAATCGTGGACATTATTTTCGAAAGATTCAACGAAAACGCTGAAAATGGTTATTAAAAATTGTACCATTGTTATCATACGCTTACCTTCAATCTGCGATTCCTACCGTATGTATTGAAACTTCCTCTTCAATTTGATTCGCCTAAAACAACGAACGATTTTTTGACGTTTTCCTGTTGCCATATCCCTTCAATTAGGTGAACCATCCATGGTTGTCTGGTAGTTCGCGGAAAGCGGATCCGGAAACGAGTACAAGCTCACTTTCGAACGAAAATATATATTTTTCCGATTATATGTACAATTTAGTGTTATGTAATGGGATTTTCGTATCGAAAATGTAACGCTGAGGGTAATTGGGCTCGGACGAGTATCAGTGGCGCCAGGGTACTCGCGTCGAATTTACGTTTATTCGAGGCGGTGGTCCGTGGCCGGGAGAACAGCTCGAGGATGGCCGTAACTCGTTACTTTCGTTCTCTCTCATCATTCGAGCAACCGCTTTGGAGTTCTGCGTACACGCGATCGAGCATACAAAAGTTTTAACTGCACTTTGCGAGAATGAGAGAAAACGGGATGAAGGGATCGGAGTGATGGTGGTAGGAAGAGAAAGAGAGAGAGAGAGAAAGACGGATGTTTTGAAATAACGAAGAAAAGTTCACAGAGACAAGGATTTCTCGGAGACGTTACGTGTGACGAAAATTCGAGCGAAGATCAAGTAGCAAAGGAGTGAAGAGAAGTGCTTAGAAAAGCGAGATGCTATTGAAACAACGCGAAAACGTTATTTTGCTCGCGATCACAGATTTTTCTCGCGACACTTTGACTTTCGAAGTTTCCTCAACGTTTTCTCAATCCCCAATCCTTTTCCTCATAAATGTCCCAACTTTGCCCCACCGAACGAAAAATTACGATATTCGGGGCGGGTACCATAAAATTGTGGAAACTTCATCTCTTGTGCATATCTTGCCCCGGGTGTATATTTGCGAGAGCGAATCTTTCGGTTCCTCTCTCTCTCTGTCTCTCTCAGCCAGAGAAAGAGGGAGTCCCTTCCTATGCCCTCGTTCCTTTTCATCACACCATCACGAATATTTTCACCCCTCGAAGGTCGGGCCGAAAAGCAATATATTTTATGAACGGCACGCACCATTCGAAAAGTCATTTCACGACTAATATCTACCCTCCCCTGCTACGTACACATATATAGATAAATATATATATACACCGCGGGCGAAAAAGTGATGTCCCAAGTCTGAACGTCTCGGATCTTTACCCAAATCATCCTTGTGTATGTCCTACAATCTTTTTCACTTTTCGAAAAAAGAGTAAGAAAAAGATGAGTGAAGAATATTCACAAATTATACGAATCGTTCGAAATTAACAGGGTTAATACAAAATAAAAGTTATATACATACATATATATATATATATATATATATAACTTTTATTTTGTATTAACCCTGTTAATCTCGAACGATTCGTATAATTTGTGAATATTCTTCACTCATCTTTTTCTTACTCTTTTTTGAAATATGAAATTTGATATATGAAATTTAAAAAGTAATACAGAACAATTAAAAGTTAGCGAGAGAGAAAGAGAGAAATGAGCGATAGATAAAAACATCGAGACAACGAGTACGCACGAGTAAGTCCCGGATATTGGAGACCGTTGAACTGCAACTGTAAAGTACAATTGCTATAATGGGCTCAAATTGTAACCCACACGAATCTGATAGGGATCCAAAATGATGGGGATGCAAGATCAAGTGTGTTATACAGCGAGAGAGAGAGAGAAAGAGAGGGCGAGAGAGACCCCGCGTACGAACAATCCCATCTACACGAGGTGTGAAACACGCAGCGGTACCCAAACTATATAGTAGGACTTAACGGTGGGTCGTTAGTGTCGAAGAGAATCTCTGCATGGAATGAGTACGTGAGTTTGGTGTAGGATCGGATGCCGCAAACAGCTTCGCATAAATTATTTTCCTTGAGCGCCATAGAGTCGTTAACTGCGAGCAACGAGAATCCCACTATTATTTTGCTAATATCGAACGATAACCATGTTTTTTCCATTACGACTCTCCCCCCTCCCCTCGCCCTAGCCGATATACACGCGGGTTACGTTTCCCATAATCCACTCTCGTACTGCAAAAATTCACGAAGCCTCGTTGAGATTCGTGCCACCATCGAAAAAACCCATCGCAACAAGGATAACAATATGGATCTCTCTATGATGTAGATGTGTGACATCAAGACGTCATCAAGACGTTAACAGAAAAAAAAATGTTGAGTACAAGTTCATTTATTTATTTCGCTCGTAAAATGTCTTTTTCTATGGCTGCTGATTAAAGATTGGTGAGAGGTAGTACCGGGTGGTTTCGTAGAAGACCAGCTGTACATTGCATCATCGGTGATGATGGTGTATTTCAAATGTTGACAATTGTCGTTCAAATCATTTGCTGCCTTAAGTAGAATTTTATTTGGTACAGTATATGTGATTACGATTTTACAAAATACGTTCAGATTCTTGGAGTGACTCACTCTAACAGGGGACTGCACTGGTCTAGTGAGTGCATTCTTAATTTTCTTAATTAATCCTTTCTTTAATAAATTTGAAGATTTTCTATAAAGATTCGTAATTAGTAATTAGTAGGATATATTCCCTATGTGACGAGTATGGTTTTATTATTTTAATCTTTAAGTATGAAGCCTTTCCACCCATCGAATTGCAAATTGCAATTGTTTTCTTCCGAAGAAATCTGCGATAGAAACGCATCATTTAGTACCTAGAGGGAACGTATTCTGAATACGTTCACCGAAAACAACATGCAATATGTGGTTACTCTGCTTCTGAAGCGGTGATGTCTCTGTGGACATCAAGGAGCGTGGGAAATCAACTGAAAGAAAATCGTTATTTATTAAGGGCTATAGAAACCGTCGGAGACCGTCACTGAGGGTCATTACAGTCTGATACGTTTGAGGCGCACTCTGTACGAGAAGAGGCCTTAAGGCCGGTCAAGAAGTACTCAGGGGTCAATTGGAAATTCTTACCCCAACCGCCATATTCCCCAGACGTGGCTCACCCCGATTATCATCTATTCCGGTCGTTGCATTGAAGGCTTACAGCTCAGCACTTTGCTTCTTATGAAGTCATTGAGAGGTGGCTGAACGATTGGATTGCCGCTAAAGTACTCGAATTCTTTCCGCGTGGAATCCGACCATTGATCGAAATATGGGCAAAGATTGTCTTTTGCTATGGCGACTTCCAAGCTCTTTGCTAGCTGACGGTCAGAAGCTGAGATTGGGTGGGTAAAAATAGAGATAAAGGAAATATACATTTTAGCAATAAATAGTAATAAATACACAGTGCAGCGTGTATGACGTAGCGTCGAAAAATTAATCCGATCTATTTAAGTTTTCCACTTCAGAGAGGATTAACCCAAAAGGGGGAGATTAAGGGGTAGTGAAAAACATTTTCGTCGCGATCAGCTATTATATATCATCAGGGCGTTCTCCTCGATGATTAGTGATACGGACGAGACGAGAACCAACTTAAGAGAAAGTGTACGCGTGAGAGAAATGGAGGGCAAGAGAGAGTGAGAGTGAGTTAAAAAGAGACGCGACAAGCTTTTTCGGATGCAACCCCTATAGAGTGCATGGCACTGCGCCAAGTAGATTTTCAGAGACTCGCCGACTTTTTTTTCACCCTCTGAGTGCTTTTTACCCCGGTGTGGAAACGGTCCAGTGTCGATGTATTCTTGACTATTCGGTAGAGACGCCGGGAAAGAACTCTTGTAGCGGTGAACCTCGTTACTTTTATATTTCCTCTTTCGTCACGATGAACAGAGAGAGAAAAGTACAAAAAAACGACTGCGTAAAATGTCAAAGAGAATTGATACGAAAGTCAGGCAAGCTTGATGAAGTGAACAGTGACGGGTCGGTGAGCACCTTTCTATGATTTTCATTTTTCGCTTCTGCCCCGGAAAAAACCAAAATTCGTCGAAACTCACTGAACCGTTATGGAGCAAGAAGCACGAACTCTCGTTTGGGAGCGTCCCCTTATACGCTTTGTGGTCGACCTAGGGATTTTTGTTTGTCACGAAACGACGATGAAAAATAGGGAAGGAAAAAGAGAAAGTGAAGACTCCTGAGGCCACGAATGTGAAAAGCTCCATTGGACCTAAGTTTTCAGCATTCTTTCTGTGTTTGGACAGCTGAAAATCGTAGCAAATAACAACATCGTGGAAGCCATTCGCGAGGATGCGGTTGTACTGGGAAATTCGTAATTCGCAAGGGCATTCATTAGGGTCATCTATCGAGGTCAATGCAATGCGTGATTATGAGCTTAATAACGCTCAATCAAATGAAACCCTTTTCGGTGTCATATTGGATGGAACGCACGTTATTAATACGAATTACTCATCGGAATTGATCAACGATGTGGATTTGGTAATTCGTATTCGCGTTTCGAGGTACGTTGTAATGCCGTCGTTGGTTTTCGATGAAACCTAATTAGGCCATAGGAATTGCGTTTTTGGTCGAATTAATTGCATGCGTATTGGAAATTTGAAATGCATTCAGCAAAAACACAAACACTGTAATTGATGAAAGCCTGCCCTTGTTATAAAGAGCTTTGAGCGTGGGAATATAAACATTATATGTTTATACAATGTATGTTTATATGACACGTTTATATAACGTCTTTCATGCATATACATTTTATGTCTACATAAATTTACGTCTTCTTTTTTATCCAAAAAAAGAAATTATTAACAAGAAAGTTATTATTATTTTTGAAAACTGCCATTCCTGCTTATGAGCAAAGCAATTTGAATCGCCCTTTTTCTGTGACTATTAAATATTGAAAAAAGAAAATATGCTTTCACTGTGTCAATCATTTTTATGGCCTTTTTAAATGGAGACTTTTGAAAACCACGAGAATAGAACGTTGCGAAAAAGATCGATTTTAGAGCGAAATAATAATTTTAATCGCTTGTCATCAACGAGTGGATAAACAGATTAAGAAAAAATGGGGTCATTAGACAACAAATTTTATGAAATCTACTAATATCCCTTTTTCGAATTTTCACATATTCTTCGTTGAAAATTAATGTTCCAACTTGATCGTAAAAACCTGTGCAATAATAAAATCGTATTTTCACAGGCGTTGAATCAAAATGGATAATATTATCTAGAAATTTAATATTGAATATAGTCGAACGACATTGACGACCCGCACAAATATTCTCTTCAAAATGCGTCGAAATTCAAATGTATCAGTCGCATGGGACTGGGACGTGAAGTTCTTTCCTCCGGTGTCAGAAATAATGAAACTCGCGTTATGGTCAAAGGATCCAGCTTTCCAAATGAATTTCCATGTATGCCCGTTATTCAACACCCTCCTCGCTAAATGCAATATCCTTGAGTTGCAAAAGTACGCTTAATAACTGTATCTCTGCATATAGAATCTCTGCGTGTGCATACGAAACGATAATTTGATGAAATCTGAACGCGAGTGCATCTGGAAAAAGACTTGATGAACGGCGAATATTGTGATATTATTCGGTCATCACGCAATAGTCCTGAAAAATTCTATACGGTAGTGCGCCGATCTGACCACACTCTTCATCAAAATATGTCGCGTCAACGATCCTATTGCATCTCCGAGCCTCCCCCAACCCTGATCGATGCGAAATGTAGAGAGCGCGACTGCGCGTGTCTTTTTTTTCAATTAGGTAAAATTTCCCTCCATCATATGATGTTTTTTTCTTCGTATAAATTCCCATTCGCCCAACGATCACGATGTGCTGATTACTCTCGAGTGGCTTTTTCGTTGCTCTTGTTATGCATTCCATGCGCAATTAACTCCGACGAAATGAAAAATCAATAGTTCGAAACGCCCCGTCGGATATCGAGGAATTCTTGAATACGGTCGAAAATATTCCTCTTTGCTTTACGTCATACGCTTTATTACCGAGTGACCTTTCGAAAGGCTTGATCAAGAAAGAAATAAACATCGAGCTCATGCCTTTGGATATTACCTCCTCGGCTCTTGAAATGTTTATTTGGCTTCGTAATACGGATATTTTATTATTATTATAACTCATCTTACAATCATCTTTACACCTACTAATATTATAGCCTATAATAATAGCAATCAAGGTAACCTCGATCCGAAGATCGAACATGATCAACGAATATAGTAATAATAACAACAACAACAACAACAACAATAACAACAACACCATCATCAATAATAACAATAACAATAATAATATCGAAACTATATTTTTTTATCGAAAAAACAAATATTTTGTGCAGTAAAAGAAGAAACACAAAAAGCATGTACTCTTCGACAAGAATTAAATCCCATGAGTAGCAGTAATATTTCCCATCGATGCGTGCGAATGTGAGGGAGCAAAAGAAAAAGAGAGAACGGCAAACGCACACATCAATGGAAATGGATCGTACAATGTACCAGTCTATGTATTCTACGGTGTCGATTTTTAGCGCTTTTTTCATTTCGAGAACAGTGCACCGTATCCACACACACACACACACACACACACACACACACATGCACACGTGCGGGTGTGTAAAACCAGTATTGCAGTGCGCTCGGGTGAGCAGCATCAAACTGCTCAAAGAGAGTCTCGTTATACTGATTATTCGCTCACCCATACAACCGAGCGAGGCTTGGCGGGCGCTTCTCTTCTCGTTTCTCCCTCGAGGGCCCAAAAGAATCTTCGTATATATTTGATGCGGTAACGCATTCGTATAGAAAAAGAACTTTGGTGGCAGCGACGGTTGTCGAGTTCAGTCTTCAGTCTGGAAGACCAAGATGCTTTTGATTTAACACCCCCCCCCCCCATCAGCCACCACCGCCACCGAATGGCGCGACGGCGATGGTACACCTCTCATAGGGTACGTTTTAAAAGACGACGCGGAAAGTCACAAGCCCGAGGCCGACCAAGAGGAGAGATGACGGAAGGAGAAAGTACAACAAAACGTGATTTTCCTGATGAACAAAGCAATTTTTCGCGTCTGATATTTTCCTCTCTCATATGAACGAGGTAGACTTTTTTCTTAGTTTTTAAATATTGGAGAAAAAATACAGCGAAAAGGCGAGTCAGCTATGGCGGAGGTGGAAAGCCGGGCATTGGCATTCTCGAGGGACGACGAAAATTTTCTACACTGATTAATAATGGAGTTGACGATCGGCAATGGGAATTGATTGAACGATTATTACGCGATCAGTTTCACTGTAATTTTACTGATATTACAAAAACAAACCCTTGATTGTTACTCAATCATACAAAAATGGATAAAACGACTTTTATTATACCTGCGCACTGAAAGATTATTTTTTGGAATAACATATAGTATACTCTGTAACCGAGTTGAAACGGTGTTGGTAAAATTCAAAATTGTTTGTGGGTCGTTCTTCTCTTTAACCTACAATACAACGACGTTTTTCTGTTTTTTTTTTTGGTTTTTGAACTAAACATAATTGTGACTTTTGTGGAATTAAAAAAAAAGTTTCTTCTGTGTTTTCATTAGGACTAATTAAAGTTTCCTTTCCGGCTAATAAAAATTCTTTTTTAACGTCGGTTTTTTTTAAAAATAGTGTGACAGAGTGGCGTCACGGCATTCCACGGAAAAACAAACGTATAAAATATGCTGGTTAGAGAAAATGAAAAATTACGTAATATTATTAGGTAAGAAAATATGGACATTTATTCGAAACGAATTAAAAAACCGTACATATCAATACTCTAACGAGATGCCATAATAAGACGAAGGACAGACTATTGTAGGTTAAAAAGAAGAACGATCCTTGTATGGCCTTTTTTTAAGATTTTTACTTTACAATGTTAACGTGAATAGACATCAATCAACGTTTTACTTATAATTACCGTGTATTTCTTAAATATACTGGCAAAAGGAAAACGGAGATTACTGTGGTACTTCATTAAATATTATATTTCAAAGTATGAGTTAACGTTCGATCGTGTTGGTTGTATAAGGCGACGACGTTCCCATTCCCAGTCTGTTTCAATGGAATTTTCAAACATCGAGAAATAATATTCTGATAATTCTAGGTCGTTAAAAAAAACATTTATCTAAATAATAATTAACGCTTATCTGCCCAATACTTCAACATTTCCGCGATATATACTTCTACGTACAATCAGCATTTTGCTACCATAAAATGGCATTGATAAAATCTTCCAATGTACGAGCACAGTAGTTTCGTTCCTTTCCACGATAGAAATGATATGTCAATAACCTATGAAAAGCTAAAAACTTACATCTATTTGCGAAAAATCATTCAATTTGTCTGATTTCACAAATATAGTCTAATAAAATGGTGACGTTTCTTATTAATGCTAGCTTATCAACCAGGTCACCAGAGTCCATTACTTATCGTGCCAAGTATGATAAGGATATAATAACAATGCAAAGAAAATTTAGTAAACGTCTTTTGTAATAATTTACATCGCGACACTTTGTCAGCTTTTCCATAAATATAATTTAATTATTCGTTTTGAAGAACGGTAAGATGAGTGGTTCCGTCGAGTACGTTTGAGGCGACTATGCAACATGTATGATGGAGGAGATGATTGTGCAGCAGGCTGCAGTAAGGCGCACCGTCGCGTCGCCAGCCTTCTCGCAGCTTCGCACATACAATGCCTTTTCACCGTTGGAATTTGGTTCACATAGAAGCTCTCTTGCTTTCTACCTCTCTCTCTCTCTCTGTCGCTCTCTGGAGATGCGCAATATATTTCCATACATGCAGCATACGAGAAAGCGATGACACACCCCATGTACGTGCCCCCACCCAGCACTTCCTTCCCGAGCGGAATAAATTAGGAGTACGAAATTATGAAATGCCTGAGTTCCTCAAACGACTGAGAAATCTTCGCAACACGTAATATTGCATAAAATGTTTCCTTTTTACACAGCTCGTGCCCGAATATGAGGACAACAATCACAGCTCAAAAAAGCGAGTTTCCAATTGACAGCGCAACATCTTTCCGCTCGAAATCATTTTTCCTGGGAGTATTAGTCGAGTACCACATTTTTGTGAAGACGTATAACGAGTAGGTTTTTATTTAATCGCTTTTTATAAATTTTCATTCCGTTCATTAAAGTGAGCTGTCTAACTTTTAGTACGGCAAGAAATAGCGACTAGTATATTCAAACTTTTGTAGGGCAGGTTATATGTATACATATCAGGTGATTGGTGCAGTAAATAAAAACATATAATAGTTTTATTTGATTAAAATCCCTGTCGTTGAAATTGGAATACTTTAAAAAAAAATCGATATTCTTATCAGCTATAAAGTATTTTCCGATCGTTGACTGAACATAAACTTTTTAAAGATTCCAAATAACGCAAAAGCTTTCGATTTTTACGTTATCTATGTAAAATCATAAACCATGTTAAAATGACAATAATTTTCAACTGCAGAAACAGCAATGATCAAAATCTACGTACATACGTATAGATTACGTACAGTTTGTTATATGATTGCATTTGCTGCAAATGAGCTCTACTTTTACCCTTTAGAAGGAATGCCTAGAATTGTCAAATGTACAAGAATATTATGTAATATATATATACAAAAATCCATACTGACATTTAGATGATATTTATTTAGCCATTTGTCCATATATGCCAGTATGTATAATAAATGATAAAGGAGCTTGCAGGGTACAGTTATAGACAGTGCAGCATCTGGGAGCTCACAGATAAGGTAGCTCTCGGTGAGACATCCGCAGTAGGGAGAGAAACACAAACCCAGGTAAATAATTGTACGAGTTTGGCCAATCTAAAAGTTGGTTTTGGGCCAAGACGGATTAGTTAAAGTTTAATTTATGCGAGCTAGTTTCGACCTTTGGTGAAATTGGAGTCGAGTCTTCTGCCTCGCCTTTCCTCACCGGCGACATATACCTATATGAGAAACGTACCGTTCGTTGCGTACATCGGTGTGTCTGTATTATCTATTCTCTTCCTCACTCCCTTCCGGCATCGTGCACTCTGCTCTTGTCTCTCTTAAATTCTGGCGTGTCTTTATTAGCCTCTCGACGGGGCTCTCTCCTGCAGGAATTTAACGCTCGTCGAGCGTCATCACCGGCGCGCGAACCGCGGTAAAGTTTTGCCCCCGAGGAACTTAAAGACACGGGGTAGACTTTGAGTTAAATTTCGCGATGGTTCACGTGCCATTGTCTGTCTGCGTACAGACGCATACCACGTCTCGTTGGTATCTGACCCAAACTCGTGTATGGCAATTGTGACATTTCGTGGGAGGTACATGTGCGGGTGCCTAGATGGTGCGCAAGCTCTCACCCGAGAATCGAGGATCGACGGAGTTTCAGAAAGAAACAAATATTATTTGAATAAATATTTTACCCCACTCGTTGAAAAATCGCATAGAAATGTATAAAATGGAAATAGTTTTGAAAATGGGGCAAAATCAAAGTTCACTTGTTATTGCGCATTCGTCGGATAGACTTAACGGAGTCAGCCACCACATACATGAATTTAATCATCGCTGTCGTATTTTCTGTGTTCATAATGTCTCTGTGGAACTCTTATTATCTATAATTTAATGTTTTCTCATATTTCAAATTAACACTTCTCTTAAGGGTAATAAATAATAGGGTCATAATAAACAACCCCCTTAAAAGTTTATTTCATTCGTGGCTTCAAGAAATGTTCAACCCGTTTCGTCGAAATTGCTATAATTTCATTAGTAATATGAATTTTATGTTTTAATACACGTGTGTGTTTGAATTGAACTTCTGGAAAAGTGGCAGGTGAGGGGGGGGGGGCCGAGTAGTTACTCTTTACTCATAAGGCTCATATATTCGAGTGCCGAAACTTTCAACTCCGATTCAGTAGTATTTATTCAGAAATAAACGTACACTTCTACCACATCTTGTTATATATTTTATTAGGATACTTTACAGAATAAGTCTTAAAGGATCACATCCGTGCAAAAGTTTCTTTTTCTACCATTTGTTGGTTCGCTTCAAAGTTTCGATTCTTAAAAACATTGTTCGGAAGTTTGATCTCGATATGCGCAACACTATAAACGCCGTGGGCAATTTTATGAAGGCGAGCCGCCAAGCTCGTAATTTCTTTCCCAAACTTTCGCCCCGATTTTCTAAAGACATACGTTTCAAAGACACTCCCCAGATATTCGGAAAGCGGCTCGATCACTGTATTCCAAATTCTGCGACAATATTTTCACACAGGTTGTCTGCATGGCAATGTAAGCTTTTTTGCTCAATTATTCTTTTAACCAAACCGTAAAGTTCAGAAGTTTAAATTGAAAAGTGAATGTAAATTAAAATCGGGTACTATTCGGTAATTTTTTTAGCCATACGATGCAAAAGGATTCACATCGTAAGACTAAAATAAAATAATGGTAGAAGCGCAGGTAAAATGAATAATAATAACGGGATAGTAATGTAACCTCAACTAGTGTATCTGTCTACGCCTAAACAACCCAGCTGTGACTGTATTTGGTTGAAAATTAAGAGGAGCATCCGACTCAAGTCGAGGCCAGTTTGAGTTTCTTTACGACACTGTTCGCATCCATGCGCAGAGATGGTACGAAATCGTGCGCGGCCACATAGCCAGGTGATCGTAAGTATATATATATATATAGGTATATATATACTTGAACGATAAGAAGTCGCCATTCCCGTCCGAACAGTAAACTTCATTAGAGCAAGACGAATCACCAGTATCCTCGTTTTCGACCTCTCTCTCTCGTCCCCTCCCTCGTATATTCCGGTCTCACTGCTCGTTTCATCAATTGCCATAAAGCACGAAAGCTTCGTCGCTTGGTTGAAAAGTAGCGTGAAAAAGGTTAGGTTCGCCTTTTTTCTCTGCAGGCTCGTGTCACTCTCATTGGCCTATACGCGAGAAACGCGGGTTGGAGCGAGCGGTGAGGCGGGATTGAGATTGAGAAAAAGAGAGCAAGGGGAAAATCGATAATAACATTACGGGGGAAAAAGAGAGACGGCAAGGGCTTGCGAGGGATACGCGAATGAGAATTCGATAGCGAACTCCACAGTCAATCAAGTCTGCTTCTCAATTAAGGTCATACCTCCCGCGCGAAGCATCGCGATCCCCGAAGCCCCCGCTTGGCTTCCTCGATTATGAAATTCTACTTTTTACACCCCAACCCTCTTTACCGAGGAGCGCTACCCCTCGCGGGTTTCACATTCACCGGAAGCGAGAGCGAACTGTGCACCCACTTTATCTCGGGGTAGTTGAAGCAGCCCTCGCGAGAATCCCGTGGCTCAACGTATGCAACCTCCGACACAGCCTCATACCTATCCCTTTACTTATTCGCCAGATGAAGAAGTGGTGAGCGGCCGTTAAAAACATTTTTTCCCTTGTTGCAAATAGAGCTAACGTCAATAAAACGATATTGCACTCGCAAGAGCCGATAGGACGAGGAGTTGGCAAAAAAAAAACATTCCTGGCGATAAGTTTCCCTTCGAGTATAACCAGAACGAGAGGGATGAAGAAAAAGAGAGAACGTGCTGGCGAAATTGGGGCAAACGTCCAACAAATGTTCAACATCACTTCCATCATTGGATTAACGACTGTTGACTGAAACTCGATGATGACTCTTAGGCTCCTGGGTGTGTACGATCGATCCTGATGGCCGCTGCTATGCCACTGAGTTCAAGACTGAAAGCGTCTCTTCCCCTCGTTCGCCACTGCCACTTGGCCAAGGGGATTTCACACGGAGGGTGGACGTTTCAAGAGGCACGAGGGAAAAACTGTGACTCGTAAAATGAGAGTCTTGAACTATATTTGCCAACAGAAATTAATGCGCTTTGGAAACCACGTTGACAAAAACAGCCCGAACCCGGGCAGAGGTAGGTTTACGCTACCCAAACGAGAGGCAGCGTTTTGCCATTTTCTGCCATGCCTGTGTGCCTCGGGCTTGTAATCGGGACAGGGTATAGCCGGAGTGGATTTCTAGCCCGGGCAAACTTTGGGAAATGAAGTTTTGCTGATTCGCTGCAATTCTGCGGTCTTCGAATCGGCTTACCATCAACGGAACTTCAATGAAATCGTGCTTCTTGCGTACCATACTCTTTAATCCTTACTTCTTCCTTTTTCTATCGTAAAGAACGAAAAAAATCAGTCATCTTCAAGCCCGACTATCTTTGCAGGTACAATCTTAGATGGATGGATGAAAAACGTCCATACTCGAATCCCGTATGACATGAAGTGATAAAATAATGTTCCCGGAGTTCCACAATGAGTTCGGACTAACCTGTCAGCTTTGTCAGAACGAAGGTGGCGGGCGGAATGGAAATAGCTGGCAAATGATATAATCGCCATCGCCCTAGCCAACAATAGTATTTCTTCACATATTCGTCTGCGCCCGCTTCATTCCCTATCATTTTGATCTCATTCACGTCACGCTTCGGATTCATCAGCCCGCGCTCAATTTAGTGAAAAACTCGTTAATTCTTGGTTGAGGGAGAAATTCGATTGAAAGATTTTCTCTTTTGTCTCCGCACGTTCATTCTGTACGCGAGTCATTTGTCCATCTGGCCTCCATGGCCCACACGTACTCTTCGTGCCTCCATCAATGCTTTTACATAGAAAGGGACTCGTTCATCGTGGAAACATGTTGCTGCGCGTATTTGGACAGTTACTCTCACTACCGCCATCCCTCTCTCTTTTTCTATCTCTCTCTCCCTCTCTCTGAACCTCCCTTTCCCTCCATCCCTCTTTCACACTCGGTTATATACAGATGCACCAAGTGAGGAAATATATCACAGGATTGTGAATTCCGGCGCCACTGTCTGGCCATTTTGTGAGCAAGCATTGGACTGCGATGTGGCGGTGGGGGCTGAAAGTCAGCTCGTGGTAACTTCGGCAACTGAATGCTCGCGTTAACTGGGTTGTTGGATTGAACGAGTTGAAAACAGAGCCGTGAAAAGCTTTCGCAGCTCTCTCTCGTTTCGTACCAAAGTTCGTTGAATCATTCGTGTAAATTTACAAGTACGTTTCATCCAGCTTCCTATACGAGTATCCTAAAATTCGACGGCTACAGCTAAAAGCGTCCTCCGCGGATCGAAGGAATTGCAAGCCTGTATTTTTCTGCGTCACGTCTTAAAGGGACCATTCTTGCGTTTCGATAAAATTCAACATTTCGCGTTCGAAAACGCTGCTATGTAAGTATATTTTATAATTCTTGTTTTTCGATTTGCCAGAAATAAAAAACGAGCACGAATCGTCGTACTGGTTGGGCGACTGGAAGTGGCCCGTGGCACTCGACACGTGGAATTTATTTTTGTTGGAAAAGTAGCCCACGCGTTATCGAACAGTGAGAAGAGATTGCGGGACGTCAATCCTGGTTATCTTTGGATGATCTGCGGTCGGATTTTTTATTCCGCATGGACGAGCCATTGTTTCGTGTGTTTGACATTTATCGCCGGATTTGGCGATACTCTATCTCGCTCTGCCTGTCTCTGGTTGTTTAACAGAGACCGATATTTTATTCTCGAAGAGATTCTACTACCTTTCTCTACCTCATTAGAGGACGGACGGGCAAGAAGGACATGTTAATTTAAAAAACGAGAAAAATATATTTATCAAAATCATACTTGTAATTGACTATTCTGGTTACAATCATTGGTAACTAAATTATGATTAGAAACTTAAAAAACTAAAAAAAAACTTCTTTACTTTAATACCCTTTTTTTCATTTGGCCCATTATCCGTTTTGCCCACCCATAGCGGGCAAAATGAATACCCTAAATTTAAAATAAAAAAATGAATAACCTAAATTTAAAATAAAAACCG
>JAPYZJ010000719.1:0-38975 GCA_030522765.1 Ophioninae sp. B BG-2022a
TCGCAAAAAAAGAGGCAAAGGGGTATGTATGGAAAAATTGGCAAAAATCGATGGTCCAACTTTAAAATTCTGCCAAAAATCGAAAAATCATCAGATTTTTATTTCTAAAAAAGCATTTTGAAGAGAAAATCATAACGAAGAGATTGAGCACAGAGTGGAGAGCCAAATCCTACAGGAAAAAAAGTTATCGATGATTGAGTGAAAAAACTTTTTTTCCCCTAAAATCCAAAAAAAATTTGGATTTTTAATATTTCTTTAAATAGTCTATTTCGATGTAGTTCGATCACCTAAGCACGAATCTACCATTTATTCCCCGCAAAACCCAAAATATTCATGAAAAAATCGTAAAAAACTTCTGAAAACACGATTTTTAAAAAAATTCAGTTTTTCAAATAATTGCCCGAAAACCCATATTTTCAAAAATGACTCCTTCCATTTTTTCAGAGTAATTGAATTCGTTCGAATTTGTTCAAATTCACTCAAAAGTGAAATATCAAAAAAAAATGATTTTTTCTATTTTTTATTAGACCAGTATTTTTGAGTTATTTAATTTTTCAAGTCGAAGAAAAATATTCTAATATTTGAAAGTATCAGAGTATTTAAAGTATTATGAAAACCTTTGGAATCGATATACCCAAAAGATCGATGATTTCTGGCTTGACTGGATTAGCCAAGTAGTTGAGGAAGCGAAAAGCTCACGAGTCCTTAAGGATCAGGAGTGTCCGATAATCCGGCTGATAGTGGCTTGGCTGGAGGTCCAAGTAGATGATGGGAGAACTCCTTGGGTGGTTGGGAACGTCGATGTTAGATGGGTAGCTACTGATTGGTAGGATGCTCATCCAGCTGTTGGCCCTCATCCCCTGCCTCACCTTGGTGAGTCTATCCTTCTTGTCCGTCTCCATTGGAGCTCCAGGGCCTCCAGATTATCCGAGAACATCCGTCGGAACGATCTTGGGCTATCACGGGACGACGTGTCGTCGTTCCACCTACTCTTGTTCATCATGATCACGTTTATAGGCTATGAGCATGCGCACACCTGGGATATTGTTTTACCGTGACCATCTGCCCCACCGAGTTATGTCTGACAACAGTTCGCGCGACGATTAAAACGGATTAAGTGCTTTCGAGGATTCTGGGTACTAGTTGACTTTCCGTCTTTGGGTATTGAGAATTTTTCATGGTCCAGGTGATCCGAAGGTTAGAGGTTTCAAAGTTCAGGGGATTCAGAGTTCAGGCAATTCAAAGTTCAGGTAATTCAAAGTTCAGGAAATTCAAAGTTGAGATACTTCAAAGTTCAGGTCATTCAAAGTTCAGGCAATTCAAAGTTGAGATACTTCAAAGTTCAGGTCATTCAAAGTTCAGGTAATTCACAGTTCAGGTAATTCAATGTTCAGGCAATTTAAAGTTCAGGCAATTCAAAGTTCAGATACTTCAAAGTTCAGGTAATTCAAAGTTCAGGTAATTCAAAGTTCAGGTAATTCAAAGTTCAGGTAATTCAAAGTTCAGGTAATTCAAAGTTCAGGTAATTCTCAGGTAATTCAAAGTTCAGGTATTTCAAAGTTCAGGTAATTCAAAGTTCAGGCGATTCAAAGTTCAGGAAATTCAAAGTTCAGACAATCCAAAATTCAGATGAACCAAAAATTCAAGTCATCAAAACTTCAGGTAATCCAAAGTTCATATATCAATCAAATGTTACGTCATCCAAAATTTAAGTCACCCATATTTCATGTGATTCATATTTTAGGACACCCAAATTTCAAAAATTGATTAACATCGAAACCTGATTTTCCTGAAATTCAGGTTTTCATTTTCTATGCATCAGTGATCATGTCCGTTGTGTAATTTTTCTAGCGTTAGTCATCATCCTAGTCATTATCTTCAAACGGTGGAAATGAACATTTTGGCGTTTTGGGTTTGGCAAAATTTGGGTTTGGCACAAATCCACAATTTGGGTTTGAATGCTGTTCCCGCCTTTTGTGCTTGGACATTCGAGGCATTACACACTGGCAGTTCCGAACAGGAACATCAGACGAACTTTCCTCTACGCCCACTCAATTGAGGAATTCCTGTAATGTAATTTCTGTACAAGTGCACTTTCGTTAATTGGCAAGTTGTTCGCGAGCAATGAGCATCTCGTACAACACATTGGCCCCAACGAACGTCCAAGTCTATCCCTCTCTCACACACTCCCTTGCCTCGTCATTATTACGTGGGCGGAAGAAGTACCTCGAGAGTTCCGGCGTTTTTTTAAAAAACTATTTAACCCTCGACTCATCACGCCTTCGCAGTCATTTCGAAGACTGCAAGTCGATCGCACCTGGGGTGCTTGATAAAACCGTTCCGTTCGATTATTCTTTTTTTTTTTAAAGATTGACATGTCTATAAATTGAAAAAAATCAAATTTTTTCCTTATTTATTATTTTTTCTTAAATGAAAAAAAGTTGTGAACAATTTCATAAAATTTGGTAGGGTTTTAATATTCTCCTGAAATCGATTTCACCTGGGGTGCTTGATAAAACTGTTCCAAACCCTCGATTATTCTTTTTTTTTTTAAAGATTGACATGTCTATAAATTGAAAAATATTGAATTTTTCCCCCATTTATGATTTTTTCTTGAATAAAAAAAATGATCATGGAATTAAAAAGAAACATTGAAACCTGTTTTTAGAAGATGAGAAAAAAGTGTTTTTTTCCTGTGATTACATTTTTTATTGCAGTTCTCTGATTTTTTATTTTTTTAAATTGAAGTTTTCTGGTTTTGTAATTTTCTTTTTATCTCAGATCTCAAATGTTCGATTTTTAAAATTCCAATGTTCTGATATTTGATATTTTTATTATTCCAGTTTTTTTATTTTCAATTTTTTTTGTTTATTCCATTTCTTCGATATTTATTTTTTTATTATTTATTTTTGTTCTTTTTTATTCCATTATTTTTGATAAATTCAAATTGTCCGTTGCAACGTGATCTCTCTCTCTCTCTCTCTTCTATTTTGGCTCGTATTGTACAATTGCACTGGTGCATGAAATATGCATCCGAACAATTGCACATTCAATTCGGTAAAAAATATGAGGCGACGTGCGCCAATCCTGTTTCGAGATTGATCCAGGTTGACCTCTGTTTTGGCAAATGCGAGACCGGTGAAGGGATGATCAAAATAGAACTGGGTGGACCGAGTGCATTTGCCATTCGGAGCAGAAAATCATTGTTATTTTGGCGAAAAGTAGGTGAGGGGTGGGAAGGTTTATATCCTCGTGAAATCCCCAGTACTTTCCATATTAGTATCAGTACTTCGGTTGATTAAGCATTTCGATAAGTTAAAAGTGTTATGAAGCTTTTATTTTGGATATTTATTATTAATATTATTAAGCAAGCATAATAAATTCAATAATGATAATAATAGCAAAATAAACATAATAAATATAAAAATTAAAAATATAACAATGATAACTTCGAAAAATTGTACAAATATTGCCAAAGGATTTTGGGAAAGTCCAGGAAAATTTTTGAATTACGGAATATTGTAATCGAATTCCGAAATCGATGAAAATTGGATTTCACAAAATTGCGGGCGAATTTTTGGCAATTTCAGGAAAACTTTGGAAAAATCCTGGAGAATTGCGGAATTTCGGAAAAAGGCAGGAGAATTTTTGAAGAAGGCAGGAGAATTTTGGAAAAATCCAGTAGAGTTTTAGAATTTTTAAAAAAGGCAGGAGAATTTTGGAAAACTCCAGTAGCGTTTTGGAATTTAAAAAAAAACCCAGAGAATTTTTGAATTTTTGAAAAAAGCGGAAGAATTTGGAAAACTCCAGTAGAGTTTTCTAATTTTTGTAAAAAAGCATGAGTATTTTGGAAAACCAGTATAGTTTTCTAATTTTTTATAAAGGCAGGAGAATTTTGGAAAACTCCAGTAGAGTTTTCTAATTTTTAATAAAGGCAGGAGAATTTTGGAAAACTCCAGTAGAGTTTTGGAATTTTTTAAAAAGGCAGGAGAATTTTTGGAAAACTCCAGTAGAGTTTTGGAATAAAAAAAAACCCGGAGAATTTTTCAATTTTGGAAAACTCCAGTAGAGTTTTCTAATATTCAATAAAAGCAGGAGAATTTTGAAAAAATCGAGTAGCGTTTTGAAATTTTTGAAAATTTCCGGATAATTTCAGAATATAGCCCGAAAATTTGATAAATTTATCAAAATGCAAAAGATTCACGTGGAGAATGACAAAAATGGGAGTCAGCTGGAGAAGAGACAAAGAGGGAGGATCGGAGGGGTTGAGAGACAGAGAGCTGAACATCGGTAGGTAATATCGCGTGGCTATTGGCTGAGTGATGTATACCGAAGCTTTGATCAGGCTGATGGATTAGCCGTTAGCCTGCGCTCTCCGCAAGGGTTATGTGAGGTGCTTTAATAACGTTAAGTTATTAATGGGGCTTCGGGGCCCGGGCTTCTCCGTGATCCGAATATGTTGTAGCTGGATTGGTTTCCGCTCGAACAGTACCAGGCAATCATCGTTCGTCATTCGCCTTCTGCTCCGGTTCGGTTCGTTGCTTGACATCCTACCCCCGATCGACAGCATCCTTGTGGCTGTCGCGGAAAACCTATCGCTTCTCATCTCATTCCAGCAGTTTCGTAGGCCTTTGAATCCACCTGGAATCGAATCGAAAAAAATACCGATTTTTTATTTTTTTTTTAACAAGACTTTTTCACTTTTCGATTTTGAAGATTCGAATAGTGGGTTTGTTTGAGTTTGTTTGGGTTTGGGCAGTTTCGTAGGCCTTTGAATCCAGCTGGAATCGAATCGAAAAAATATACCGATTTTTTATTTTTTTTTAACAAGAGTTTTTCACTTTTCGATTTTGAAAATTCGAATAGTGGGTTTGTTTGGGTTTGGGCAGTTTCGTAGGCCTTTGAATCCAGCTGGAATCGAATCGAAAAAATATATCGATTTTTTTATTTTTTTTAACAAGAGTTTTTCACTTTTCAATTTTGAAGATTCAAATAGTGGGTTTGTTTGGGTTTGTTTGGGTTTAAAGGTTTAACATAATTGGACATTGTACCAATGAATTGTCGACCTTCGAAAAGTGCTGAAATTGAGCTTAAAAAACACTTATTTATGCTTTTAACGAGATTTTTTTATTTTCTTTAAAGTGATTTATCAATTTTGTTGAAACGTGATTTTTAGAATTTTTTAAATGTTACTTTTTATTTGTTCCAATAAGATTTTCTAATTATCACAACTTGGTTCTTCAATTTTCTTTTAACGTGATTTTTTCAATTTTTCAAATGTGACTTTTTATTTTTTCCAATATGATTTTCTAATTATCAGAACTTGGTCTTCAAATTTTTGTTTAACGTGATGTTTTCTTTTTTCTAAACGTGGTTTTTAGAATTAAAAAAAAATGTTATTTCTAAACAATTTTAAAGTGATATATTTTTTATTTTTTCAAATATGATTTTGTAAATCCATACTGTGGAAGCACAAAAATTATTGGATTTAATACTGAATTAAAATTGTTAATATATTACATTAGTATATTTTAATTATAATTTTTTTTTATTAAAAAGTATTTTTTCCTAAATTGTACAATTTTATTTCACTCAATGAATTTTCTCAATACGTTTATTTTTTTTTTACAAAAAAAAGTCTTGGTTTTTGTTGTAACGTTTAATCATCAGATCAGATTTTCACGTATTAGGGTAGACGTCAGTTTGGATGACGTTATTTGCATACGAATGAGTGTCGAATCGATATTATCGATATATCGCGTTACATTGACTCCACTTTGATCAAGCCAATTAATAATTGGTCGAATCAAATTTCTCGATCGATGTCTCTCACGATGGATTTTTAATACGGAGAAAATGCGGCCTTGGACGTTCCTCGTTCGACACGCTAATCCGAGTAATGCATTTTCAAAGCCGACAAACCATGCTCTTCAATGGCACATCACGTATCATTCGATAATTGATCGCGATCTATTTATCAGTCGCTGATCGAGTGACGCGGACGTTCAAAATTGACAACATCCAGCTTTATCAGAGTAAGAGGACGAAACTGCTGATAACGCCTCCTGGGAGACATCTTGCGATAAGAAAAACAAAGATAGATGCCAAATTCGAGGGAAATTAAATTATCGAGGGAAATACAATTTTTTCTTATTTTTTTGGTTTTATTTGATTTTTGTTTTTGTTTTTTTTTCATTCAAAGTTGATCAATTAAGGTTTCGACTGAAATATAATTAATGAATTAAGTCAATTTAAAATAAAATTGAAGGGAAATATCATTATGCATTTTATTTTAATAATAAATTTGCTAAAAAAATCATTTATAAATTTTATGAATTTTTTTAATAGAATTTTGAAATGTTTTCATGTATTTTTAAGAGTCCGAGTGGTTGCGAAACGTCAAAATGAATTTTGTGAAACAAATGGTGATAGAAGTGGATGGTAAAAATTAAAAAAGATTGATAAAACAGAAAGGTTTTTAAATATTGAGACGAGTAGAAAACTTAAAATGATTTAAAAATGTTAATATGGAAAAAAATCAAAAGTGGTAGAAAAAAAATCAAAATGGTAAAAAAAATACAAATAGTATTTTTACAAACATTTTTGTATTGTTTGTATTTTTAAAATACAAACAATACAAAAATAAAAAAAATACAAACAAAATACAATACAAATACAAATACAAACACAGGTTTTTAAAAAATTAAAATGGACCAAAAAATATCAAAAAGTTCCAAAAAATATATAAATGGACCAAAAGACATCAAAATGTTCAAAAGAAATATAAAAGTGGACAAAAAAATATCAAAATTGTCAAAAAAAAATAAAAATCGATAAAAAACACAAAAATTCACCAAAAAATATTAAAAATCATAAAAATTTTCGAGGAAATCGATGGATTATCCCGTGCACACTCTTGAGATCTCAATCTTTCAGGGCTCACGTTGGCCACTTTAAGAAAGACCTTGCCCGATTTTTCCAAATCCTTGGGGGACCCGAGGGCCCTAGAAAATTTCCGTGGCGGTCTCCAGAAATTGTCGAAGAATTTCCAAACTGGTTTTCCGGTATATCGTCTGGTATTCGCTGGAAATCTCTCGCCTGCGATATTCTCGGTAAAAAAAGACTCGAATGTGGTTGGAAAACCGCAGCAGCGTCTCTCGGGAATTTGGCTTGATATCCGGCAGCGTAGTGAGCGTGTGGGGAGCCCCTAAACTGCTGGTCACTTATCTTGATCATTTTACAGAATTTATTTATTTCCGTAGGAGAATCTTCGAGCTCGATCTCAGTAGACAGAATTTTACATTTAAAAAATAAATTTTTATTTATTATCATTTTATTATTATTTATATTTTCAAAATTGTTGGTTTTTAAATTATTTTTTTAAAATTATTCTTTTTTTAATTATTATAATTTTTTAGTATATTTAAATTATTAAAAAATTCAAGTTTTAATTATTTTTCAATTTTAATTATTATCATTTAAAATCTTTGGCTTGCAAAATCAAATTTTTTTTTTCAAATTATAAACCGTGGACTTTTCGTAGGAAAATTGATATTGGATTTTTCCATCATTTTTTAATTCGAGGTTAAGTTTTAGGCTGGAAATATTAAATGCTTTGGTGATTGATGTCATTGGACCAAACCCAAACAATTAATCCCTTCATTAAAGTGCGCAAAATTATAAAATGGGAATTAAGGGGATTAAAAAATATCGTGATAAGAAATCGGGGCTTAACTGTATGACTAAGAATTTACTTGGTGTCGGTTCTTCTGAAGTAAGAATAATAGACGGGAAAAAAAAGTTCTCGCGGTGAATTTCGTCCCAGCTCCGTTTTAATTGGAAAGCTTGGATATTTAATTGACTGCGACTTTAATTACGAGCTAGGTCGATGTCGCCAGTTGAGCCCCGCGAATTGTCTACTGCGTCTTTTACTTTGATGAAACGTCACGTGCCAAGAGATTCAATTAATCGCTCACACCCATCACCCAGATAAATCATCATCGTTCATTTCATTGAATTCTTCATTTTCCTTGAGATTTCAATTTCGAAAGAATCGCTGTGACCGATTCTAAATTTTCCAGAACGATCGTTGCCTGAATAAAAAAATACTGAAACTTCCACTGATTTTTCAGTAAATCACTGGGCGGTCACCCATCCGAGTAATGGTCCAGGAAAATTAGACTTCACTGTTTCACTGAATTCAGTATGTCGAGAATCATTCTATCCGCCGTTTTGGGATTTATGCGATCCGCCATTTTGGGATTTATGCGATCCGCCATTTTCAGAACTATACGATCCGCCATTTTGTGATGCATGTGATTCGCCATATTGTGAAATAGGCAATCCGCCATTTTGTGAATTATTCAATCCGCCATTTTGTGAATCACATAATCCGCCATTTTGTGAATCATATAATCCGCCATTTTGTGAATCATATAATCCGCCATTTTATGAATCATATAATCCGCCATTTTGCGAATCATACGGTCCGTCATTTTGTGAATTATTCAATCCGCCATTTTACAAATTATTCAATCCGCCATTTTGCGAATTATTCAATCCGCCATTTTGTGAATCATATAATCCGCCATTTTGTGAATCGTATAATCCGCCATTTTGTGAATCATACGACCTGCCATTTTGTGAATTATTCAATCCGCCATTTTCTGAATCGTATAATCCACCATTTTGTGAATCATATAATCCGCCATTTTGTGAATCATATAATCCGCCATTTTGTGAATCGTATAATCCACCATTTTGTGAATCATATAATCCGTCATTTTGTACATCATATAATCCGCCATTTTGTGAATCATTTATTCCGCCATTTTGTGAATCATCACCGCCATTTTGCAAACCATTTATTCCGCCATTTTGCGAATCATTTAATCCGCCATTTCGTGAGCTTAAACGCGACGACTTGGCACGAAAAACTTTCATTTTTATCAATCGACGAAAGTGATTCTTTCAAGCCGTGGCTACGTGACCAGAAGAGATTTCTAGAGGAAAAGTTTAAGAGTGAGTTTGAAAAATATAACTCCTGGTAGAACGAGGCACGTGGGAGAAATCTTTGGCGTCGCATCGCCGAAGAATGTTTAGTAGCTTTTTCGTGCAAGAAAGTAAATCCTTTCGGTAACAGCTCGTTGATCTTGCAGAGCTCGTCCCTCAGTACCTACAGTGGGATAGGGTCGCCTCGGAGTCCCATGAATTTTCCTTCGGGAACGGAAGTCCGAGAACCTTCGCGAGTACATTCCTCAAATTGTAAAAAATATATTTTTTTTTGTAATTTCCTGCTTTTCTCTCAGTGATAGTATTTTTCTTCTATGCCCTGGCAAACGTAAAATTTTTCAAAAATTTTTTTAACTCCTTTGCCATTTGACTTTTTATTATTTTTACATAATTATTTATTTATTCTTATTCTCGTCACTTTATTAATATCAATATTTTTATTTCTTTATTCCTTGTCTAATTATTTTATTTCATTATTAATTATTTTCACAACAAATAATCACAATTAAATATAAACAATAACTACAAATAGATACTTATAAATAATTATAAATTATACTAAATAATAAATATATAAATAGTTCGTGTTTGTGTCGAAAAGAAATTGTAATTGCAATTTATTTCAAATAATTTTGTTATTGCCTTTTACGAGAAGAAATTAAAGCATTCCTTGCTTATTGAAACGAATATTTCTTCTTCGTAGAGCTCTAATGGTTAATCTAAAACGGCACCATTTTTTAAAATGCTCTTTTCCCTGTACGAGATTTTTTATGATAAAAATGAAAAAAATATATATGTATACATATATATGGCATGAATTCCACGACCCTTCTCGACGACTCTTAAGGGTGTCGTAAATAAATGAGGGAGCCTCGAGGTTTTCCTCGTCAGTTATAACCGGGGCATATAAAATCCCCAAAGTCCTGCAGTTATGCTGATAACAGTATCTCCACGATTAAGAATGTATCGTGCATACAACGGATTCCCATAGTCAAAAAAAAAAAGAATAATAAATATCATGGATACGAATAAGTCGAGCATTATGGAAAAATAAATTATCATGGTACATTTTGTTTCGTAAAAATCAACACACGTGATCATTTCATGAAAAAGGAAAAAAAAAAATTTTTTTATCTGCGTGTTTTTATCGGTTATAAAACAGATCGATTTTCATAAATTTTTTCCGACGAACCTATTGGAACTGCGACTTTGAGATTTTACCTACTATCAGTGCATAGTCTTCCTATGATAGCATTTTATTTTTAACAAAAAATATTGATAAATAATAAAGTTATTATTATTTAAATAAATCGTCAGCTCTTTTCCTTGGCTGATCGGTGCACATCGTTTTCGTATAAAGATAAATTAATAATTAAAAAATATAAATAAATGAAAAATATGGTTTTTCGTATGAAGATAAATTAATTTTTAAAAAAATATGAATGATTTCAAAATATAATTTTTCGTATGGAAATAAAATAATACTAAAAAAATATTAATAAATTGAAAATAAATAAATAAAATACAATAAATAAAAATATTTTTAAAAATATAATAAATCAATTAGATAAATAAACACTAGTTAATTTCTGGACCCTGGTGTAATGATGTGTAGAAAAATAACTCCCCCCCCCCCGTCCTTAAGAATTAATCTTCGTTAGTTAAGAATAAAACGAACGAGAATAGTGGTACGTGTCATCATCATAATTTATCTTCTGACTTGAATTACATTAATCACTCGGCTGCAAGAAAACAAAAATAATAAAAAAAAATAAATGGTGTACGAGTTATTTCAAGGACGTGAAGAATTCTGGCGCGTGTTCGACGAAGTTTGCAATCAAGAGAGCACGAAGCGTGTAATAACGTGTATTAATAGTCGTGTAAATCGTGTCCGAAGGAAAGGGCTTGTCGCGGCGAGTTACACACTTTGTGGAACCTGCCAAGCTGGATACTGTTCTTAGTACGAGGTCCCTAATTCTGATCTACGTTGTAGCCACGACGATGTCAATTAACATTATATTTCACACTTAACAACATTTTGTGCTAAATATTAAAACATCAAATAAATTTTATTTTTAATTTGTTTAAAGATCGTAAAAAAATGCTATTAAAAAATTGGTTATGTACTGTAAATCTATTATGTATTATTATTAATATTAGTTTTATTATTGTTATGTTTTTACGATTATTCACGGTTTTCACTAAAAATTACTTTCGAAATTGGACTCAAAATAATATTTTTCAGTCAATTGCAAATTGTTTTTGACTTCAAGAAATAATTGTTGTTTTTTCTAATTATTCCAAATTTTTGGTAATTCCAAAATGGTTTTTTTTTCAAATTGATCATTCAAAACTCCAAAAAATATTTATTTATTGGTCCTTTTCATGGATAAAATTTTCACAAAAATGATCACAATTCAAGCTCAAAAACCGTCCTGTATTTTTAGTACCAATACTTAAAAAAATTAAAAAAATATTGAAAATTATATTAATGGTAAAAATATAAAAATATTAATAATATACATATGAAAATATCAAAACATGTATAAAAATCTAAATAAATACGTACATATAAAAAAATATATATATAAATAATAAAAAATATTTGAATAATGTATTCATAATAATGCATGAATTGCTAAAAATAGGAGCTCACAATTAACTGCTTTGGTAACGGGAAGAAAAAGGAAGGGAAAAGTTTTACCTCGATTTTATGTATATATCAAATCCAGCTTTCCCCTTCCCAGCTTTTTTTCGAGTAATGGAGGAAAGGGGGAACCTCAAAGCTTTCTCTCTCGGATTCGACTCCCTTCCGCCCCGTAATGGTCTTAACGCCTCCGCAATGGATACCAAGGAATCTACGGATTTAACCGAAAATGAAAGAACTTTCATTCACCGAAGGTTTCCCTTTACCTTTTTTTTTTCGTCGCTCCTACACCCTATATCAAATTCGCTTAATGAGAATAAAAGAAGAGAGGAAATTTTTAAACTCTCGAATATCACGCGTAAACGAATTATTTAAAGCTACACGAAAGGAGCTTGTCTGACCAAGCCACTTTTTCTACTTGCCCCACGAAACCTCGTTTTAATCCCCTTGGGTTATGCGGACCTTGAAATTTGATATTTCTGATTTTTTTTTCGTTTAGATATTAAGGGATGAATATTTTTAAAATCCTGATGATCTTGAAAATTTGTTAAGTTTTTGGAATTGAAAAGAAATTACATTTTTATTTAAATTCCGAATTCCAAAATTTGAATTCTTCTTGGCATGTAAAAATGAAATTCTTGTTTATTTATAGATTGTATTTTTTGGAATCCAAAATTGGATTTTTATTGTGATTGAAAAAACGCGATTTTTTAAAACACGAAATATTGATTTTTCTTTCGATTGAAAAATATGATTTCATTCGATTCCAAAACTGAATTTTATTTTTAATCGAAAAAAGAAGTTTTTTAGATTGCAGAGGTCGATCCCTTATTTTAAAAATTGTCCACACTTGCAAATTACTATATTTTTTATAACCAAAACAAGTGATTCTTTTTTCACTTATAAAATTTTATTTTTCGTTTCAAAATTTTTGTTTTTTTGTTTGGAATGGAATTCAAGCGAGGTTGCAAGGTAAAAAATGATCATGAGGTGAAAAATAGCAGGATAAAGAAATAGTTCGAAAGAAAGGACGAGGAATAGAGAAAAAGAGTGGGAAACGAGAACGAAGTAGGTACGGCAGTTCCCAGTCAGACACACAGGGGCTGTCTCCCTCGAGTAGTTTCGTGTACCTTTTCATTCGTCGCCCGAGTTTCCATTATTGATTTATTCCATCGTGCTATCCTGTACTCGGTATTATTCAGCTTTCCATTCCATTCTTCCTTCCATTTAATTTGATCGGACAAACGTGGCGTCGAAAAAAAAAAAGAAAAAAAGTTTTGCATCTTCGTCGTTCTCTGAGCGTCGATACGGCACGTATGGCATTAGCATACGTGTCCGTTGAAAGAGAATTTCTACAGTTACCTGTGATCGTAAAAGTGCAAAAAAAAAAAAAATCCACCAACGAGGTTGCCACTTTGAGTGCTGTCACTTCGATACTCCTTTACTCGAATCAATCTAAATCCATTCTCTCCTTTAAGGGCGTCGAATCGAGTAACCCTCCCGAGTGAAATGCGTTGTTTCTTTGCCACTCTTCGACCAATGTTCCAATCGAATTTCGACCTGAATTTTTCCATTTTCCTTCGCATATTTCTACTCGAATATTTCATCCAACTTTTCCATTGAAAAGTTTCCATTTACTCTTCTTTCGTTGGAAAACATGTTTGGGTTTGTTTGAATTTTTTCCATTTTCCTCAGCATATTTCTGCTTGACTATTTCATTAAATTTTTTCGTTGAAAAATATGTTTGGGTTTGTTTGTGTTTTTGGGTTTTTTTGAATTTTTCCATTTTCCTGAACATATTTCTACTCGAATATTTCATCCAACTTTTTCATTGAAGATTTATTCTTTTTTCGTTGAAAAAGATGTGTGGGTTTGTTTAGGTTTTGGATTTTTGGGTTTGTTTGAATTTTTCAATTTTTCCACATTTTTATCGCTCTTTATCACGATTTCTTACAAAATTTAACATTTTTATCAAAATACTTTTATCAAACGAAAATCAGAACGTAATATGGGCCTCCATTTTGGAGGAAACCATTCTCCAAAGGACGACGAGAATTTGGACAATTGACCGCGAAACTTCTGGAGAAGACTTAGCATCCTTTGAAGGAATTCTCTGTCAGGGCATTTCGTTAACAATAACTGTGAGCACAATGGTGAACTCTGACTATCGTGAATTTCGAATGTCAAAACTTTCCAATAATACGTCTGTCAAATTTCAGTGGAAGTTCAGAGATGAATTATTCTCTCTCTCTTCCTCTCTTTTCTTGCGTTACAAGAGCAATCAATGAGACATTTTCCAGTGGCAAACTCTCCTCGTTCTTTGAATTTCATCAGTGATGAAAATTATTGTTAATTATTTGCAACCTCAAATCAAAAGGGAGGAATTAAACCTCCAGAAAAAATTTTGTTAAATATTCGTTTAGTTTAAAATAAAATTTTTGACTGGCCAAGAATTTTTTATTTTTTTGGAAAATTACTAAATTTACTAACGAATTTTTTTAAATCAATTAATATTTTCTATTTTCCAACCCAAACAAACTCTCCTCGTACTTTGAATTTCATCAGGCATAAAAATTATTGTTAATTATTTGCAACCTCCTCTAAATGGCCAACAGGTTTTCCCCTAATGAGGATAAAAAGGGAGGAATTAAACCTTCACAGAAAATTTTGTTAAACCTTCGTTTAGTTTAAAATAAAATTTTTGACTGGCCAAGTATTTTTGATTTTTCTTTTGAAAATTATTAAATTTACTAACGAATTTTTTTAAATCAATGAATATTTTCCATTTTTAAACCCAATAAAACTCTTGTCGTACTTTAAATAAAAAAGGACGAAAAAAAGCACAAGAGAATTCAAAATCCAGGCAATAAGTCGAGAGTTCCTCGCGATGGAACCCGGGCCTCATCCCTGGCTCGATAATGGCGTGAACACTTCCAACTCTCACCGATAAATTGCCAGTCTCTCGGAGGGGAAAATATCACGAGGCCTAAAAAAACACAACCTCAGGGAATTCAGCAAAAGCTTCGATGACGAGAGCTTTTTTTCGCAGCTCCGATATATATATTGATCTTGATGAAGAATTCAATTGGAAGAAACACGGCTGACGACCTAACCCTCTACGTTCGATAACCGAACCACCAAAATGATTTGGTTAACCTCACCGCCTATTTTTATTAAATCAATAATAAATATTGTCTTCGAGTCCTTCAAAATATCCCAAATCATCGTCAAAATTGGTTAGCGATTTTTCAAAACATTTTTTAGAAATAATTTCATAACGGTCATAATACAATCAATTTTATTAATAATAAAATTAACATTTGATTTTTTAAATAAATTATCGTTTTTGTTAAATGAAAATGTAATAATTGTTTCATCGAAAAGTATTTATCGAATTAACGTAAAATAACAATGAAATTAAAATTGAACAAAAAAGAATTAAAATTGTATTAATCAGCAAATAAAAATTGAACAATAATTAAGTAAAAATCGAAAATAAAATTGAGTTAAAAAATCAAAATGCAACAATGACAAAACAAAATAACAAACCCAAACAAACCCAAACAAAAAGTCTTAACAACGATGAAAAAAACAATTTTTAACTAAAAATGTAACAATATTCAAATATCAATGCAAAAAATATAAACATCACTAAAAAACCCAATTCCCTAGATATATTCAAAAACTTCATAGAACCCAAACAAACCCAAACCCCATATTACATTCCAATATTAATATTGAATTTAAAAAAACTGCTTTTGACGTTCGTTTAATTTCGTTCAAATTCTTTTTTTCTCGCAAATTTTCATTTTTACCACGATATTGGGGAAAGCTCGTGAAAGGTCGCTAAGATACGTTCATTGTTGCGAATGTAATGAGCTCATTGTGCGGGACCGTAAGACACGTCTCAGCGGTTCCATAAGGTTTCGTGTTACTTCTTCTTGTTTAAACCCCCCCCCCCCCTCCCTCGCCCATCAACGAGGCTCCAGAGAATCCCATAACCCATGAAACCATTTTCATTTATATTTATATATATATATATATATATATATATATAAAGATAAATATACGAGCTTGAGTCTTGGATGAAAGCTGCCTGGTTGGAAGCTGTCCTCCATGTGGCCTATAAGATGCAACTTGAGATCACGTGCACCGGAAAATCCACCTAGCCATCCAACCTTGGAGGCACCTTGGTTGGAGTTTGGGTCAGCCTCAAATGCAAAATCTTCCGACACATCAAAACCAATTTTTTACGTGTTCAATTTCTTCGTGAAAATACTAGAGGTTACCTAACGTGTTTGGTTTGGGTTCAGTTTGGGTTCGTTTGGGTTTGGGTTCGGTGTTTCATTTGGGTTTGGGTTCCGTTCGTTGATTTGTTTGGGTTTGGATTCGTTGATTCGTTTGGGTTTGAGTTCGAGTTCGACGATTCGTTTGGGTTTGGGTTTGGGTTCGTTGATTCTTTTGGGCTCGAGTTGTTTGGGTTTGGGTTAGTAAAAAACGCCATCGCTGAAAAAATAACATCTTTTCAACTAAAATGAGTTTGGGTTTGTTTGGGTTTGCAAGGAACCCAACATGTTTGGTTTGGGTTCAGTTTGGGTTTGTTTGGGTTTGGGCACGGTGATTCGTTTGGGTTTGGGTTCGTTCATTCGTTTGGGTTTGCGTTCTTTGATTCGTTTGTACTTGTTTGGGTTTGGGTTCGTTCATCCGTTTAGGTTTGGGTTCGTTGATTCGTTTGGGTTTGAGTTCGAATTCGATGATTCGCCTGTGTTTGGGTTTGGATTCGTTGATTCATTTGGGTTTGAGTTCGAATTCGATGATTCGCCTGTGTTTGGGTTTGGATTCGTTGATTCTTTTCGGTTTGTTTGGGTTTGAGTTAACCAAAATGCCATCGCTGAAAAAACATATTTTTAACTAAAACGAGTTTGGGTTTGTTTGGGTTTACAAGGAAGCCAGCTAACGTTTTGCAATAATTAGATCAAGCTTTCCCCCCCCCCCCCCCCCCTCCCTCTCGTCCTCACCCATAGCATCTCTGCATCCCACATATTCCATTATCGTCGTACTAACTGTATTAGAAGACGGTAGACTGCGTATGTTCTCTCGAACGGTATTAAACGCGTACGCATCCTCGTTGTGCACGTGAACGCACAACTCGAGTATTCCAGAGACATTCTAGGGAGCGCAATTCGTGTTGTATTGGGGTCTTCGAAGCGATCCGCAAAGCTCTGATAATACAACTATCCTACGCGAAAGGAATTCTGATCTAATTGGAAATCATCATCGATTGTGAGCACAGAGACATCTGGGCCAGAAAAGCTTATTGCTACAACGCATTATTCAAGAAGCATTCATTGGGTTTGGGTTCATTCGTTTGGGTTTGCGTTCTTTGATTCGTTTTATCAAAAGCTCTGTGCTTATTTGTAAAAAATAATCGTAGTATTTTTTTTTGCTTATTTATCTGTAAAAATAGTCATGTTAAAAAATTTAGTCTGTTAATTTGCACAAATAATCATTTAAAAAAATTTGTTCGGGTTTGTTTGGGTTAATAAACATGTAAATAAATTTTCTTTGTTAAATAGTACGAATAATAATCTGAAACAATTATGTTTATTAATTTGTAAAAAGAATCACGTAAACAAATTTTGTTTTTTGCTTTGTAAAAATAATCACGTAAACAAATTTTGTTTTTTGTTTTGTAAAAATAATCACGTAAACAAATTTTGTTTTTTGCTTTGTAAAAATAATCATGTAAGAAAATCAATTTATTAATTTAAAAAAGACTGTATTTATAACAATATATTTTGCGTTCGGAGTAATTATCGATGATAAGTAATCTTTATATTGTTATAAACTATTAAATCCATTAGTGGCAAAATACGACCACGAATTATTATTAACAATAAAAGAACATTGATTTTTACAATTCACATAATGACTGAACAATAATATTATTTTTATTACTATTAATAATAATATTAAAATTATACTATTATTATCATTGTTTTATTTTATGTTTTTTGAATTTTGTTACTATAACAGAGGCCAAAATTTATTGTTGTTATTTTTTTTACTGAAATTTAATCAGCCTCATTCGAAGACTGGGAACCCAATGACGTTACCATTGGGTTGTCGATTTGATCATGAACTATCAGCAAAATGCAGCAAAGTTGTAAAAAAGTTGACGAAGGGGATACGAAGATTTATGCTTGGAGTCAGGGGAGCATGCTCACAGTAGACTCATCCATCCACGTCGTTCTGTCACCCTTGAACATGGATGATCCTCCGACAACAAAGCTTTTCGTCCTGGTGTCCTGTATTCAAAAAGTGGCTTGAATAATGGATGATGAGGATGCAGGGGATATCCCAATATGATATGCACACTGAAATGTCATGTACATAGGTACATAGGGGGAATTTTGTCTTTGGTTGAGGAACCAATTACTTGGGTGATATTGGGCATGAAGACACACAGGCTGACAGGCTGTATTCCACTTTTGGAGAAAGGAGGAAAGTTGATGAAACTTGAGAAAAAGAATGACTAGCCATGGGCTTATTCAGTCCAGTCCAGCAGCCATTTTTTCTTGGTGACATCAAAAAGGATTGCTTGATGAAGACAAGCCATTTGGAATTGGCAAAGTTGAAAAATTGGTTACTTTTGATTACGGATAATAGTAGAGTCCAATAAAGCTTTGTCCAATCCACTTCGAAAGACCTAGTCTCAAATCAGCCTGATTCAAGTCCTGACTAAACCCAGCTAAAAAGACAGCAATTGGTTGGCAGTTTTGATAACTAGATTGATTTCATTGCTTTGGACCAACTTCCAGTCACCAAGAATCCAATTTTCCATCAAGTTCCAGCGTTAGGATCATCATGCCTAGAAGCCCTGATGAGTAGGATCACAGTTGATCTGTCATTTTCTTTTTCCTTCGTGAAGATCATGTAAAATCTCTGCTGGAAGTTGAAAGATTTTTGCTAAGCCTACATCAAAGGACAAGATGCATCAAGCCATCAAGCTACACAGAAAGTTGTTTCTTTGTTCCAAATCCTAGGTAACAGCCAAAAAAGTGGAGAATTCTCTGAAGCTCCTTAAAGGTCTATCGAGCCTTCAGCTCTTATCACTCAGGCACTCTTATCACTAGACCAGATAGAGCACTCGGCCAGAAAGAGCCAGTCTCTATTTAATACCTCATAAAGACCTCTAGTGGTCTTTTTTCTTGCCAGGCGAGTTACCACGTCCTGCATTTGAATGGGTGCTGATGACGAGCTGCGCAGCCTAAGGCTCATCGTTCATATTTGATTGCCTTCCCCTGGACTTTTACGATGGAAGCTTCATGATGGAAAAGGGTGACTGAGACTCCAATGGACACCCTAAGAGGAATAAAAAAAAATGGGGTCTTCTCGTCCGGAAAACTGGGTGTACAGATGGAATTTCATAAAACGTTCACGTTTCACTCTAGGCTCCGAAAAACGCGTCGGGGTTTCGTTAACTATGTACATCACAGTGGCCTTGGGCTAAAAACGAAAGAACCCCACTCGGTCGTCTGGAACCCTGAGCTCCAAAGCAACTTTTCCAGCTGGCAAGTCGAAGGGTGGGTGACTAGACGATCGAGTATGCACTTGCCATCAACCTACCAACCCTAATCCTCTTTAGGATCAAGCAAAACATTGGAAAGTTCCAGCATTGGGCTGATGGAAGTTTCTCAATGATGGCTGATGTTTTCAGATACGAAAACCTTCACGAAACAACTTTCTAGCTTTTTCGCAATGGCTGGTTTTGATGAACTGCTGGAATTTAGGCAACCCAAAAGCAGTTTCCTAGGTCGATAAAGACGTTCTGTGGTACTTCTTTTTCAAAATCAACTGTTTGGACCATCCGGCAAGATCCATTCGGCATCATTGATTGCCTGTTCGATCCATAGCCTCCAGAATGGACTAAGGTCTTTTTGGACATTCCATCCTCGATCGAATTCTGTGCCAGTTCTGAAGGAGCAAAACGGTCGAGTGCTTTTGATCAGTCATTGAAGACTGGAGACTCGAATAATTGTGGAACTTCCACCAGGGTCGAACCCAACCTTCTTGGCGAATAATCCTTTACAAGAAACAGGTAATCTACCCTCAGACCATCTTAACATGCAGGTCACCGCACTCAGTATTAAACTCCAGGCTGTTTGCGCGAGAGAGGAGAGAAATCTTTGTTGCAGATGTTGGCTTGTGAACGTGCCCGGAGTCATTTTCTCATTGGGATTACTGCTGGTACATTTTCAACCGTCTGCATACAGCCTGTATTACCTTTTCAACTGTTCTCTGCGCACCTCCTCATTCACCTCCACCCACAATTGTCTTCGTTCCCCAGTCTCTTCATTCTCCAGGTTTCATCCACCCTCTCCCACTTCCGGTCTACCCTTCTTCCTCACCATCTCGTCTGCCTCTTTGTCCTTTCTCACCAGCAGACCTCTTCTTACACCGCAAATGGTTCGCTTGAGGAAACTCGGATGGTGCAACGTTATTAATTGTCCTACCACGGATTGTCCTGGCTCTCGTTTGGGATTTGTCATTCCCTGTCACTTCTGGGGAATATACTACCTGGAACAAGTTGTAGGTATGTTCAGACTGGTGGATTGGAATAACGACTTTCTGACGTCATAAACGTGGAGGGGTTGGAAACTCCTGGAAGATTTTGGTCCCAATGGAAGTTGATGGCATTTGATACTCGTGATCAAAAAAGAGGCCTAATAGAACTATCGTACGCTAAAGGAAATCTGTTCTAATTGGAAGTCATCATCGATTGTGAGTACTGGGACATCTGGACCAGGAAAGCTTATTGCTACAACGCATTATTCAAGAAGCAGAACAATGCATCTCCTTCCTACACGATTCATATGTTAAATGTCTGATGGAATACCTAATAGGAACCTATCTACTCCCGAATCACTCTACAATCTCACCAACAATAGATCCTTTCCAAGACCTCTTTGGTTTTCGATGATTCTCGGACTGAATTATTTGAAATTTGGCAATCGTGGGTTAATACGTTTCATTTGTTGAAATGAAATTTTGATTTTATGACGTATTGGACTGTTTCCAAGCTACTTACTACATTTTGTCAACAGCTCTTTGATTTTGAAGCTTCGACACTCGTTTTATAAAAAGCTCTGTGCTTAGTTGTAAAAATAATCTTTTTGGTGATTTTTTGTGACTTTGCACCAATTGGACCAAACGGTAAGTCAGAATCAGCACTCGTTGATCATGCAGGACATCTGGTTTACTTTTTGTTCCCTTTGAAATTCTTTTTACATTCTTTGCAACAAGGGTATTTCCCTCTATGTTTTTCCATGTGGAAACTGTCCTCTTTTTCGTTCAGCCTGTAGCCGTTATCGTTCTTTTCACCCTGTTGGGACGTTCTCCATCCCGACCCTTTTTTTTTCATCCCTTGGCACGTTTTCTCGAATCTCGACAGACTTCTATCCATAAATAAGGGCTAGGGTTTTTCGGCGTTCACTCACCTCGTTTGGTATGTCGTTCACGACCCCCCAACGAATTGACTGAACGGCGAAACAACAACAACCCTTATTTTGTGACACCTTCGAGTTCGCTTACAGCAAAACGCCGAGAAACGTGCCTGAACGAAAAACAGAAGGTGTGACGAAGCTACGTCTTTTATCGTGATCCAAAAACGAAACGGTCATATTCCTCTCATGTATACATGATGGCACATTCCTCTTAAGGAGATCCTTGACGTTTGAAGCTGATTATAAGATCCAAGGTCATTTCAAGGTCATTTTTGTGAATTGGAACCCGAGTATGAGATCACCGGTCATTTCAAGGTCATCTCTGCCACGTTGAACTTTGCGCGAGTTTCAAGGTCATTGCAAGGTCATTACCGAACACGTTTTTTTTTTGTATCATTTTCGATGAAGATTCGGATTTTCATATCGGATTTAAATAAAATCGGATTCAAATATATCGGATTTTATATTTAAATATATTTGAATATATTTAAAATATTTATAAAAATATATTTAAAAATATAAATTTATAAATTTATAAAAATATATATAAAATATATTTAAAAATTTAAATATATTTAAATTTATCGGATTTAAATAAAAATGGGTGGAATTAAATGGAAAATTTGGTAGTTGAATAAAAATTGTCCTACAGATGACCTTGACGATAAAAAAAAACAGTTCTTTCGCCACATACTTTTTTCGAGTTAAAACGAGTTGTTAAAATGTATTTGCTGATAATTTGTGGGTTTTGAAACAGGATCTGATAACGCTTCGTCAAAAAAGTCTGTACTCCCGCAGTATGGGTTCTTCGGCAATGGCTGCCAGAAACACGCGACACAGTAGGACGATTTGTCAAAGCCTAATGACTCCGATACTCGTACAGCAAACAAATAATCGGTGTTATCTTTTGCCCATTTTCCTACGTCCCCTTTCCCGGGGTGAGGCCTCGCGCCCTTTCGAACTTGGCCCTTCCAGCCCTTCGTATCTTCAGAGGGGCCTCGGAGAGGAATTTTTGCGACCCGCATAATGGAGTAGGCGAGACACGTCTCATCGCGATTCGATCGAGTCCCTCGATATACCAACAATACGCGCGCTAGACGCTAATGTGAGAAGCTAAGGGACTGACGTATCACGTTCTGGATTCGATAACTCTCGCGGTGAATTCTCCTTACCGAAGATACGAAGATAAGGTACGTGACACACGTACTCGTTCGAATATTAACCGCGATGGGATTTCGGCGATAAGGGCTAAAGGGCGCGCAAAGGCTGAAGGGCCAAAAGGGCCAAAGGGCCAAAAGATGCGGAAGGACCGAAGGTCCAAAAAGTGTGGAAGGGCGCGAAGGGCTCAAAGGGTCAACGATGGTGAAGGGCCTGAAAGGTCAAAGGGCTCAAAGGACCCGAAGGGTCAAAGGGCCCAAAGGGACAAAGGGCTTAAAGGCCCTAAAGGGTCGAAGGGCCCAAAGGGGCAAAGGGCTCAAAGGCCCTAAAGGGTCGAAGGGCCCAAAGGGACAAAGGGCTCAAAGGCCCTAAAGGGTCGAAGGGCCCAAAGGGCTCAAAAGTCCTAAAGGGTCAAAGGGCCCAAAGGGCTCAAAAGCCCTAAAGGGTCAAAGGGCGCGAAGGGCCCAAAGGGACAAAGGGCTCAAAGGGCCCCAAGGGACAAAGGGCTCAAAGGTCCTAAAGGGTTAAAGGGCGCGATGGGCCAAAAGGGACCACCCTCGCAGATCTTGCCGAAACATCACTTTTTGAACCTTTTCTCCCATTTCGCAACCCTTCGTGGTAAAAAATAACGCCTAGGGCTGATACGATCCTTTGACATTTTTTGGTCTCGCCAAAGTACTTTTTTACCTTCGAAAAACGCCCTCGTCGAATCACATTCCTACTCACAATAGAACTTCCAATACCGAGGGCAAAAAAAAGGGAGGAAAGATGAGATCTCGGATGCTGGACTCCGCCATTTTGGAAATATTGCTGAGAAGGTGGTACCTTTTTACGGAAAGTGTCGTCTCCCTGAAATGGAAAGGGCGATAAGCGGCTATAGCCTGGGAGTGGTGGGGTATATATTTCTGGTGGAAATAATAAGGTCGTCGCGACTACGGTAATGCTTCGTAAACGCCCTTAGTGGGATCGCATGACCGAATTTATATAGTCTCGTCGTCTTGTAGGTTTTTTAAGAAATAATATTCTTATTCGATATAGATTAAAAAAAAAAAAACTACATAATATTTAATACAATTCATTTATATAAAAATCAAAAGAAGCCATTAATTGACAAAATCTATTTTATTTATGCAAATTAAAAAGATTCTGTATTGAAAAACCAAATTTTAATTAATATATATATAAATATATGTATTATAATATAGATTGAAAAGAATAGAATAATTAATAAATAATATTGATATTAGTATAGAAAAATTGGTAAAAATCGATGGTCCAACTTTGAAATTCTGCCAAAAATCGAAAAATCATCGGATTTTAATTATTAAAAAAGAATTTTGAAGAGAAAATCATACCAAAGAGATTGAGCACAGAGTGGAGTGCCAAATCCTAAAGGAAAAAAAGTTATCGATAATTTAGTGAAAAAACTATTTTTCCCCAAAAATCCAGAAAATTTTTGGATTTTTAATATTTTTTTATTAGTTCATTTCGATGTAATTTTATCTGCGGAGCACGAATTTGCCATTAATTTTCTCCAAAACCCAAAATTTCTATGAACAAAATCGTAAAAAACCTCTAAAAACACGATTTATATTAAATTTATTAATTTTTAATGTTTATTCTCGATACTTCAGGCCTGTTGGACCCGATTTCCTAATAGGTGGAGGATGCTTGATTTTCTTGAATAAGCAACGTCGTTAGGGATGAAACTTGGATGAAGCTATTGATCGAGAAGTCATCATATGTCAGATGGGTGACCAAACCCTGTCACCAGTTTTTTTTTCTCCAAAGTACAAACACCAAAAAGACCCAAAAATTTAATTTCCTTGTTTGGGTTTGTTTGGGTTACACCCTCGAGGCTTACCTTTTTCGAACTGAATTTAGTGAACCTCGTACTCTCGTTCGGAGACAAATGGGGTTGGATGGGGGGGGGGGGGCAAAGAAGATTACACCGGAAATCACCATCTCTTTGCCCCCGGAAGTCCCTAGCCCGGAATAGCAAAGCCGAAATATCTGATTAAATTTCCTCTGGAGGGAAATCACAAAATGGGAAAAAGAGAGGCAGCTCTCGATGTAGCATAAACTATTCTTTATTTTTGGGTCGATGTTTTGTTTCGAGAGAGAAAAAAAAATCCTTATTTTTACAAAATTATTATTTTTAATCATATTTGACAAAATACAAGAATCGTTTGTTTATTTACGTTCTATTGTTTAGTAAAATAAGTGTGTATGCAATTTTTTTGCATTGAAATTCATTTTCCTTATCGATTTTTTTTCAATTTAATTTTGAATTTATATTTTTTAATTTGATTTTAAATTTATATATTCAAATTTAATTTCAAAATTAGATTTTTTAATTTAATATTAAATTTAGATTTTTCAATTCAATTTTAAATTTAGATTTTTCAATTGAATATTAAATTTAGATTTTTCAATTTTAGATGAAATTTAGATTTTTAAATTTAATTTTAAATTCAGATTTTCCAATTTAATTTTAAATTTATATTTCACTTTAAGTAAATTTTCTTTAATTTCGTGAATTTTCTGCACGACGAAACTTCAACAATTTTCTCATAAAAAATGCCCCAATATTCACTAAAAACCATCCAAACCCCAAAACACCAACAAAACCGTAATTTTTTTTTTTACCAACCCAAATTTCGAAATCGCGTCAAAAGCAAAACGAAATACAGATAGGAACGAAGTGAGTCTTCGTGGGTGGTACGAGAGTATATTCAACAGGCTCGGGTTTCACCCTCGAGCCGGAAGTTTCCGCACTGACGGAGACTCGGTTCGGTTGTACTCGTAAATACCAAGCTTTATCGCGTCTCTTTCGCGAGAGAACTCGAGGCTCCTTTGGCAGACGAAAGATCGTCGAGGTTCAGTGAAATTACAAGTTGTACCATGTTTTCTATTTACATGTATTTTCAAACCTTTTCCAACCCCCACCCCTTTTCATCCCCCTTCCAATTCACCCCTGAGCCCCAAACCCCAACGTGATCCTTTTGTGAAACTTTGAGGACTTTGGCACGAAGTTTTCTCGCCCTCTTGATGTCCTTGCTCGCCAGGATCGAACCGGAACGTTTTTTCTTTTTTTTTGTTTTTTTTTGTTTTTTTTTTTTGTCTATTTTCATCGATGCATCCTAGCCTGGAGGATTCTATCAACCCTCGAGCGATCAGACACTCTCGAGTCTTCAATTTTCGACGACGAACGAACCAAAAGAGATTTGCATGTTTCCGGGGTGGATAAACGGAAATCCACTCCAACCCCCTCCCCCCCCTCTTTCTCTTCTCTTCTCCCTCTCCATCCCCACGTACTTCTCGAATCACTTTTCTTCGTACCATGAAAGCTCGACTCCATTTAACCTTCCTAACCTACGAGCTTTCCCCCTTCCCCCATTTTCATCCCTTTTGTGCTCCTCACTCAATCGCATCTTTTCTGACGTCACTGTAAACCGAACGAGTGACACACGTGAGCTTTAACCTCCACTCGAGCACTTCCGGTAAACACGTTCTCGAGTGAATTCTCAATTTTTCTTTTTTTCGTACCCACAAAGGTACGAGGTTGAGGAAGGGTAGGGGTGAAAACGGAACATGTGTTTGGGGAACATTATTTTTAGTCTAGGGGAATGTTGGAAAATAAAAAAATATTGATGAAATGATTTATTTGGGAGTGAAAAAAATTGGGAAGGGGAGAGATAAGAGAGTTGATAAACAGTATCATTGTGATTTATGAAAATTTGTGGGCTACTACCCACTTTGAGAATTGGGGATTTTTTGAAAATGTTTGAGAGGTTTTTTTCGATTTTTATTTATTTTTTAATTTTTTGTTTGGTTTCGAGATTTTTTATTTTATAATTTTTTTTTTTGGGATATTTTTTAGGGTTTTGTTTTGTGGGGGATTTTGGGGATATTGGTGGAACTTTGGGATATATTTGACTCTTTAAGATGTACTAGGCTCCTTGTGACATTCTCGACCCTAAAATATTTTGTAAATTATTAATTTATTATTTCTAATATTTCAGTAATTTTTCTTAATAATTTCAAAATCTATTTCTTATAAAACTATCTTATAGTATTTTTCTCACTCATCTTCAAAACTATATCTCACAAAACGATCTTCCAATAATTATCTTTCGTAATTCTCCAAACTATAGTTTATAAAACTTTTCGTTAACAAATTTTCCATTTCTTTAAAACTGTTCAAAGTCACCTCAATTTTTTTTACCTTAAGTTTCCTTCTGCAGTCGATTTCTAAAAATCAATATATTTATTATCCCCTCAAAAATAATACAAAAAAAAATTTTCATTCGAGACATATCGTTCCCACGCGAAAAGAAGGAAAACAAAAAAAAAATGTTATTCTACAAGAGATAAAAATGAAGATTAAGCTCTCAACGATACAAAAGCCTCCTTTTTTCCTCACAAACCACCCCCTCCTCCACCCTCCCCCACCTTTCAAAATTGAATAAAGACGTCGAGCACTCGTTAATTTTCATTGAACTTTATATTGTTAGGATTTTCAAGCTTACAATCCTTCCCTTTCGAGCTTTACCTCGAGATCTTCCAGATGATCGAAAAACCATGAAAGAATTACAACCCTTAGCTTATTCTATTCATCCTTGGAGAGACTATTGAGAAGGGATGATTCTACATTGGCACGAAATACAGAAGGCGTTTTCTCACTGCAAAGATATACTTTTTTTTCCATCCCTCGACGACTCCCCCCCCCACCCTCGATTCCTCTATATCTGAGAGTGAGCTTTTCAGTAGAAAGATTCGAGCTTTTTTCCTCTCTCTCTTGCTCCCTTTCTCCTGTAATCTTCAATAGAATCCATTCTCGCTTGCATGTACCGACCTTTTACTGAATTTTTTTTCCTTTGTATCGTCATGTTTTTTTTAAATCTTTTTTTTCTTTTTTTCGTTTTTTTTTTCGTGCCTTTAGCTCGCGTTTCTTTTCGCGACTCGCGTTTTTCTCGGCCTCTCGTGCCAACTGGAAACGAATACGTGTTATCGTCTGGCAGGTGAAAAAAAAATCGAATGTACGTATCTTTTTATCCCCTCCAGTCTCCTCGCTCAAGCTTTTGAGAATTTCGTGGGGTTGTATAGTGAGTTTTTTTTTGCTTGGTTTGTTCATTTATTGGGTGGTTTGGTTATTATTAAGGATTATTTGTTATTATTGTTTTTATTTATTTATTTATTTACTTTGTTTGGTTTATTTAGTTCATTTAATTTATGTAGTTAAATCAGTTCATTTATTTACTTAGTTTTTATTTCTGAAAAAAATGTTTTTAATAAATTTATCTTTTCAGCAAACATTTAAAATATTTTTAATTTCAATCCATCTCTATCGAAAATCTACTAAAATCCGTGATGACGATTAACCCTTTCTTTCTATTATCTTCCCATATTCAGTTTCGTAATTATTTATTATTATTAATTTCCTCGTTACTACTTAATTTTGTAACGATTTTTGTTCATACAAAATATACAATATCTATTCTCATATTGTATCACTATATTCGTTTTTATTTATTTAATTTTGCTCTAGTCCATTATTTCGAGCAAGGAAAAAAAATTTAATAATACACAATAAATAATATTATCACCATCATCCCTGATTTATTATTCCTCACTCTCTCTTTTTTTGGATCCATACGTTTTCTATCCTGTAGAATTATTTTCGAGTGCAGGAACCATCACGGAAGAGCTGAGGGGCGGGGGGAGGGGTAAGTGACAAGAGAAGAGAATGGTTAAGGGGGATAGGTATCTCGTGGGATTTGAGATACCTTCCAGTTTGAAGGCATTCTCCACCCCTTACTCTTCTCGTCGTTCCACATTTCCCTCCAGTTTCGTATCGACTGCAATACGTCTGGTATTGTGGAGGCTGGATGTGGATAAACAAAGAAACACACCCACACGAAAAAAAGAACAAAAACAAACACGTTCGTGGAGTACCTTCCTCGATTCTGATACGTGAACTGATCGAGCTTTCTTTTTTTTTTTTTTTTTCCTAAGAAACAAAAAAAAAACCCAAAAAAGTAAACAAAGCTTTTTTCCCCTCGTTCCCTTATTTGCACTCGGAGTTTTTTTCAGTGACGAGTTTTTATTGAAAAGCAAAGTTTTTGAAATTTTATTTTTATTTTTTTTTTCATTGGATGCAATTAATACTCGTGGGATGTAATTTATTGAGATTGCGACCTCTTTTCAAGAACCTCCATTTTCCACAGGACTATTTTCCATCAGGATCTCACTTGCTGTATTTTTTTGATTTTTTTTTCGTTTGCTTCTTTTTGCTTTTCTTCGTCGGTCGAATGGAAAATCTGCGAGACAATAGAGCACGAGGTTTCTGCGCGAAGAATGGCACTCGGTTCGCCTCGCGAATCGAAAGGTTAGACTACTGTGGAAATTTTCGAAATCTTTAGAAAAAAGGCTTTAGAAAAAAGCACCTTTAGAAAACTCGATTCGGAGAGCAAGGCTCAATTTCTAATACGGACTTTACAGGGTGAAGGTAATCCATTACCAAGAGAACCCATTTTTCAATTTTATTTTTAAATAAATTTTACATCAATTATTTATTTAATATTTTTTTATTTATTTTGAAAATCCACATTGAAATATATTTTAATATTTATTTTACCTCTTTTATCCCGAAAGCGAAATTTTATAATATGAATTTCGAAAATCTTCGTTTTACATTTCAGGATGAATAAATTAAAAAAATTCAAATCATTATTTATTAAATTCACGCGCAAGCATCGAAACGATAGAATTTCGTGTTTGCATCTTATTGCCCCTTTTTTCCCCTGGATCTGGTGAAAACCTTCGAGACCTTTTTTCACAAGCGATGAGTCGTCGAGGAGAAGGGTGAGGGGGTGGGGGGTGGTTTCTTGAAAGCTCTCGGATGTTCAAGCCGATCCCAAATTTTTATCGAGTCCCGAGCACTGATAACACGCCCCATAAATGGCATTGACGAGATTTGATGGAGGATAAAACACGAAGGGTTGGTGAGAAGAAACGAGGCCACGAGTGCGTAATTCGTTTGGGGTTGTATCTTAAAGCAATGTTATGGAAAATCTTCCAAGTCAATGAAAAAGGAGCTTCGAAACAACATTAAAAAAATGGCATGGTTAATTAAAAAATGGCGTCCGGAAAAAAATATTTTAGCTCGTAAGTAGAAATGCCAGTAGTATAGGTACTTGTGTGGTCAGACAAGTGAAAAAATCTTCCCTCTTCAAAATTAATTTTTTTATTTTTGTATTTTGGCTTTTACGAGTTTTATTTTAAATTTAAATTTAAGTTTACACTGACTGAATAATTATACATTCTGTTGAAAAATAAAAGTGAAAAAATTAAAGAATAAAAAGTACGAAAATCTGAAGAAAAAAAACAACAATTAATTCTTCTCTAGAGATCTATTCAGCAATAATTATAGACTCTTTTATTTTTTATTTTCTAAATTATTCTTACTAAATAATTATACATTCTGTTGAAAAAAAGTGAAAAAATGTTTAAAAAGTACGAAAGTGAAAAAAAGCAACAATTAATTTCTCCTGAGAGATCTCTTCAGCAATAATCACAGACTCTTTTATTTTTCATTTCCTGAATTATTCTTACTGAGTAATTATACATTCTGTGAACATTTTGTTAAAAAAGTACGAAACTGAAAAAAAGCAACAATTAATTATTCCTTAGAGATCTCTTCAGCAATAATCATGGACTCTTTTATTTTTCATTTCCAGGTCCAAGGGAGCAATAAAATCTTGAAGGAAGCTTCCTCGATATTTCACGACAGAAGAGAATTCAGGATGGATCGAAAAGGAAGAGAAGACGAATGAAGGAGCAGAAGAGGAGAGAGGAGAAAAAAAGTTGGGAAACACGCAAGCATAGTTAAATGGCAGCTCATCGTGGTTGGGTGGTGGTGTACCTTATAGACCATCTGGAACGACTCGAGTCACGTGACGTTTAGCTGAGAGACATAGAAATAAAGGTTCTTATGGCAAGTTGCCACAGGAACGAGGAAATGAAAAGTTGCTCGTTCGTTGAGTACTTTGGGATGTGAAAAAAAGGAAGGAAACGACTAAAAAAAAAAAAAGGAAGAAAAGAAAGAATATCAGCTAGCCTGAAAAAAAAGGAGGGATGAAAAAAAAGATGGTGGTCGAGAGTAGAATGCGAAGAAACTGGAGCTATGAGTGACAATGAAACGTTGGATTCGTCCTTACCCTGCGAAGAAAAAAGGACGAGATTTTTGCCCCTAAAAAAAAAACAAAAAAAGAAATCTGGCTCGTTTCACGAAAAAAAATTGGAATCCTGATCTCATCACTTTAGCAAACATTCGTCACTTTGGAATTTCGAAATTTCACGTGGATGTTTGTCAACGTGAAAATTCGTCTTTTTCCTGGCAAATTCAAGGACTTTTCAGCCCGGAATGGAAAAGTCGAAGAATTAATCTCTCGAGTTTCCACGCGGGGGTTGAAAACGCTTCGAACCAAGGCTGCCTCATGTTTTACGAGAAAAACTTTAGCCTCGTTCAGATTTCTCAAACTTACGTCCGACACATTCCTCTCCAACGAATCGAACGATTTTTCATCGACTGGCACTCCTGCTGAGAATTACCTAACACTGGATCGATTCATCGATTAATCAACCTTCCAATGACAATCTGGTGGACTTCGGTGGAATCTTGGATTTCTGGTCTGGTTGCATGATTGAAAGATCCTGGAATCCTGATTTGGTGTGATTACTGGAGAATTCCTGGAATCCTGATTTGGTGTGATTACTGGAGAATTCTGGAATCCTGATTCGGTGAGATTACTGGAGAATCCTGGAATTCTGATTTGGTGTGATTACTGGAGAATTCCTGGAATCCTGATTTGGTGTGATTACTGGAGAATCCTGGAATCCTGATTTGGTGTGATTACTGGAGAATTCCTGGAATCCTGATTTGGTGAGATTACTAGAGAATTCTGGAATCCTGATTTGGTGAGATTACTGGAGAATTCCTGGAATCCTGATTTGGTGAGATTACTGGAGAATTTCTGGAATCCTGATTTGGTGTGATTACTGGAGAATCCTAGAATACTGGTCTGGTTGGATTACTGGAAAATCCTGGAATCCTGATTTGGGGAGATTACTGGAGAATCCTTGAATCCTGTTTTGGTGTGATTACTGGAGAATCCTGGAATACTGGTCTGGTTGGATTACTGGAAAATCCTGGAATCTTGATTGGGTGGAGATTTACTGGAGAATCCTGGAATACTGGTCTGGTTGGATAACTGGAAAATCCTGGATTCCTGGTTTGCTCAAGTGACAGTTTTGACAGCAATTGAATTTCGAGTGATTGCCCAAGTGACATTTTTGACAGGAAGTGAATGTCTGGATTGCCCTAGTGACTCGTTTTTCAGGAAGTCATTCCTAGGTGATGATCAAAGTGCTGATGGTCAAAGATCCATAGCCTGTCAAAAATATTGGCATCTGTGATCACCTCAGTGATAAATGACAGTTTATTGACAGCTGGTGATTGTTAACCAAACATTCAAGTGCCATTTCCGTCATCGAGTGACAGCTGGCCGATTGCCAAAGTGACATTTTGGACAACAAGTGATCTTTATTTAAAAATGACAGTTACGATTAGAATCAGCTTGCCAAAAAATTCATAAAAAAATTGAACTTTAGTTTCGAACATCGAAAAAGTGATTTTCAGAAATGGCGGTTATCACGAATTGCGAGTTCGTTGCGTGATCGATGTTTCGAGATTTCTGAGGACGCAGACACGAAATCCCATTCCCATGAATATGTAAGTGTTTCGGGTGACCGGGGGCGTTGCTCCGAGCACTAGATTCGACAGGAAAAAAAAATAGATTGAAAGTTCATTTCCGGTTGTCATCAATGTAAAAATCCAAGTTGAACTTATATGAAAACAGTGAAAAATGGAAGTTTGATTTGACCGATGGTAAAAGCCTGATATCAGCCATGGAATCAATTCTAAAAGTTTGATAATAATACTGATGACAAAAGATAGGAATATTGACAGTCCTATGGCAGTGAAAACGTTGATGTGTAGTTTTCTGTCGAATGGCTCAAAATGGACAGTTTTCGTTGGAGGTTCGATCCAAATGGACTAGAATCAACGAATCAGCTGGTAACTCGATAATTTTCAATCATCAGAACTTTTAACTTTGACAAAGTGATTGAAACTGCCAAACGAAAGGAAGAATCGTCATTGCCAATAAAGGCTGACAAAAATCGTGATGCAGTCACTCGAGGAACTCTACTACGTGACAGCTTCCTCTTTGAACTCCAGTTCTCAATGGTACGAAAATTTAACCAGCCCGAACAACACGAATTTGACAGAGAGCCAAATTGGCAATCAATTCATTCTACCATGGTGGCGCCAAATGATTTGGACCGTTCTTTTCGTCGGTATGATCGCCGTCGCTACCGGTGGCAATCTCATTGTCATTTGGATCGTCATGGCTCACAAACGAATGAGAACCGTCACCAATTATTTTTTGGTCAATCTTAGCATCGCTGATGCCATGGTATCCACCCTCAATGTCACCTTCAACTACACTTACATGCTCAACAGCCATTGGACCTTTGGCAATCTCTACTGCAAGATCAGCCAGTTCATCGCTGTACTCACTATTTGCGCCAGCGTTTTCACCCTCATGGCCATCTCGATCGACAGGTAAGCTCGTTTTCTTTTCATCCTCCTATACCTATTTTTTCATTACACTTCCGGTTCCCCTCTATGGAACTCTGAAAATTTAACAATTTTGAATTTTCGTAATACAAACAACTGGGTGATAAATTATTTTTTTTTTCGTTTCCTTTATGTAATTAAGAATGATTTTCTAATTTTTTTTTTTAAATACTCAAGTGTGTGTTTTTTTGGCAGATTTTTTTTGGTATTTTGATTTTTTTTTGACACCTCAACTTTAGTTCTATTGGCAGATTTTTTCCTGGTATTTTGATTTTTTTTTTGACAGCTCAAGTTTCTTTTTTACTGGCAGATATTTTTCTGATTTTTTAAATTTGTTTTTTTGATAGCTCAAGTTTTTTTTACTGACATATTATTTTTCTGATATTTTGCTTTTCTTTCTGGTATTTTTATTCCGTCTAGATAACTCATATTTTTTTAAAGAATTTTTTCTCTGGTTCTTTGATTTTACCAAACAACTCAATCTTTCGTACAGGCAGATAAAACTAATCCAAAAAAAAACCCAATTTTGAAATTTGGAAATTCATCAAACAACATATTTTCCCAGCGATAAAATCACCCTCCAAGAGCTAAAAACCACCACCTCCCTCTTCGTCATAATTATTCATTAATCTGGAAATTAATGTTCAAAAAATTCTGAAAAATGTGAAAAATCCAAAAAACGATTTTTCGAATTCGACTAAAATTTCAATATCTCAATGTGACATTGTTCTGGGGTCCCTAGAAATTTTTTTTTCTGGATAACCTTTGTGAAAGTATGGGTGATGAAAAAAAGTCAAGCTCGGTTGTTGTTTTTTTTTTTTGTTTATGTATACCGTGAAAACGACGTAGAATATTTTTCGTGTTGACCAACATTGGGATCCAGGATGACTGTGAAGTCGTTGAACAATACCGCATTCCAACCACTGTATTTGCACGGAGCAATGTCAGATTTGTAAATTCTCTCGAAAAACCCGATACCGAGAGGGACAATAAAGCTGAAATCTACGAAACGAAACAATCCTCTTTCGCTGACGGTTTCATTCCTCGATTTCCCATTCGGACTTCATATATTCGATGGAAATGTGAATTCTGATCGAATACATCCGAGAGAAAATTGAGAGAATAAATAACTCACTGGAGAGAACGACCTTTCCATCACAAAAAAATAAAAAAAAAGTACAAAAAGTGGTAAAGCAAAAAAAAAAAAACAACAACAACGAACAAAAAGAGCAAAAAGAACTAAATCGATTTCGTGGCAGTAATCGGTGCTATGAAATTGAAAAACAAAAATGTCGATATCGGATATATACGTGTGGGAAAACGATATCCATCATAAAATTTTACGGGCCAAGAGAGATCGAGAAAGAGAGAGAGAGAGAGAGAGAGAGAGAAAGAGAGAAATTGAGAGATGATGATGATATATTTCATTAAACCCTAGTGTTGATTTTCGGACAAACAAGAGATAACAAAAACAACTTAAGAAAACTTAAATATAACATTAAATAATAATAAATAAAAAATAATGGAAATACGAAAATAAAAAGAAACGATAATGCTTAATCAACAGAAATTTCAAAAAGATAATGATAAATGATAACAACAATAACAATAACAAGAACAACAAGAACAACATAAATAATAATAATAACAATATAACAAAAATAACCAAAAAAGTATAATATAAAAAATATAAAATATATAATATAATATAAAATATAATATAAATAATATAATATAAAATATATAGATATAAAAAATGTAATATAAAAATGTAAAAGGGTTCAAAAAAATATAATCAAGATAAAATATAAAGAGAAAGAGAGAGATTTTGAGAGAGGGAGAGAGAGAGAGAGAGAGTCTGCGGTCGCTTTGAACTCATGTTCGTTGGTCACCGAGATCGACCGGTCCTGAAATTACCGGGTAACCCTGGCCAGCCTCAAAATCACGTAGAAAATACCTCGGGCTCCGTTAGGGATGCCCGCTTCATTTGGTTGTCCACGACTCGGGCGGTCAGAGCCCAGCTTCTCTATTATTCGATTCCATGATAGTCACTTTTCTGGTTCATAGCCCTTGATCGCTCGATTGAATTGAGCATTTTTTTTATCGTTGGAGTTTCGTGTCATCAATATCCAAATTTACGATCGCTTAAAAATTTTTTTTTCGTTTAAATAAAAGTTAAAACAATATCAAGAATAATAACAATAATAATTGGTGGATTTTATTCCAGTATTAATAAATATAACAATAATAATAATATTATAATATAAATAAAAAATAATAATAATAAAAATGACTATGAAAAAAATTACAAACTTAAATTAATTTTTAAAAAGTGAAAACTTAGATTAAAAAAATAAAAAATAAAAATGTACCTAGTAGATTTCATTGCTTGTTCGTAATAAATATAAAAATAATTTAAATTAAATTAAATTAATTGTATAAATTAATTTAAATTAAATAAAAAAATTAATAATTTTTTAATTAATGTAAAAAATTGAAAACTTAAATTTAAAAAATAAAAAATTGAAATGTACCTAGTAGATTTTATTGCTTGTACGTAATAAATATAAAAATAAGTTATTAATTCAATAAATATTACAAATTCAGTTTTGGAACGATTTTTTATTAAATTTCGATTTTTTTTTTCATTTTTGAGGTTAGGATTGCACTGATGATGAAAACTCGTGAAAACGTAGATGGTTGGCAGATAAAACGAGAACGAGGATTCCGGAATCTACCGTTCTGATTTGCTCATTCAAAGCCAAGATTTATTATCGTCATCGGCGTGTCCTTCTTCTCGTCGGTTGGACTGGGTTCTCCCTTATAATAGACCGGATATCGGACAAGAGGTAAAATCCTCTGCCAAACCGGAAACACGCTTCTCTTCTCCAATTACTCGGAGCCTTTGTGCTCATTCATTTTACGTATTCGCTCGACTGCAATACTTTTATTGTGCGAATGAACTCGTACGTAATGGAATTTAATTAATGCGTCGTAATCTTTGAAGATTTTATCATTCGGCGTTTGTTACTCGTCAGAATGTTTATTCTTCAAAAAATTTCATTATCTCGTGGGACACCCTGTATATAGATGATAATAATGATATGATTTTTTATAATTTAATATTTATTTATATAATTGTTACTTTCGGGCAAAAAAATAAATAATAATTTTAAAACGTAAAAAACTTAAACATAACTTAATATAATAATAAGTAAACATTATACAAAATAATACAAGAATTATTATTTGGGTATTTAAAAAAATACAAATAAAAACAATAATAATAATACCAATAATGTTAACAGTGATAACTAAAATTGTCGAGATAATTATAATATGCTAATGAAATAACGAAAATTGTGAGAACTAGGCGACAAAAATTATTGCTTATAGAAAAAAAAAATTTTTATGTTATTATTAAATAAAGAGAGAGAGAGAGAGAGAGAGAGAGAGAGAGAGAGAGACAGTAAACTGGAATCAATTTTGATACGATTTTTCAAATCAATTACCTCGGTTCGATCCACGTATCGAAACCACCAAAACGATCCTCCATATTTACCACGAAGAGTGTCAAAATTTCGCTTCCATCTCGATGTTCGTTTACCCACGAATTAATTGCAAAGTTGATCCGAACGGAATTCAATTTCTAGCCTCAATTAGTCGTCGATGGAAAATCAGCTCTGGCAATCTTTTTTTTTAAATTCCCCTCCCCCCTTTTTTTCACTAAATACGTTTCAACCAATCTTCCGAAATAAAAGTTTTATTAGAATTTGATGAAAAAGTAAAAAACGATTAAATCGTTATAATTAAAGAATTAAAATTAAATGACAATAATTATAATAAAAATGATAATAATAGAAATATGATATAAAAAAAATATATGGTTAATAATAATAATACGATAAAAATTATGATTATTAAAAATGAGGAATATTCTTTAAAAAAAAATTATATATGTTTTTCGCAATTTCCAGATTAGTTACGAGAAAATCCTCCAGCGTAGAATTTAAGGGGACAACCGCGTGTAAAATCGTGTGGAGATTTCTCCGTTCGAGAAATGTTACCTTTTTTTGCACTTTTTTTTCTTCCTTCGTCGACTTTCGTCGTATTCTCGTTCCCACGTGTTTAGTGGAAAGAAAAAGCTTTGCAGACGCTTATAGAGCGCTCGAGCTGTAAGACCAGTACCAAGAGACAGATACCGTAGCTTTGGCACTTGCACACGTATCTACGGAATACAGGACGAGTGTCTGCTTGCAAAGCCTCACGAGTTTTTCTCCCTCCCACCTCGTCCTATTTCTTCTCCCACCCATTTCTTTTTTGACATATATCTTTATCTCTCTTTCTTCTATCGATATTTCTCCACCCCTATTTCTCCCTCGATATTTCTTTTCTCCTATTCCTCTCTAGATTTCTTCGTTCCTATTTTTGTTTCGATATTTCTCTCTTCCTATTTCCCTTTCAATATTTCTTCACCCCTATTCCACCCTCGATATTTCTTTCCTCCTATTTTACCTTCGATTTTTCTCCACCCCTAAACGTCCCTCGATATTTCTTCCCTCCTATTTTCCTTTCAATATTTTTTTCCTCCTATTTTTTTCTCGGTATATTTTCACCTCAAATTTTTGTTGCTCGATATTTCTCTCGACATTTTCGTATTCCACACCTTGATATTTATTTTCTTATATTTTTTTCTAGATTTCTTCTCACCTATTTTCCTCTCGATTTCTTCTCACCTATTTTTCTCTCGATTTCTTCTCACCTATTTTTCTCTCGATTTCTTCTCACTTATTTTTCTCTAGATTTCTTCTCGCCTATTTTTCTCCTCGTATTTCCGTTTCGATATTTCTTCCCTCCTATTTTCCTTTCGATATTTCTCTCCTCCTATTTTTCTCTCGATACATTTCCATCTCAAATTTTTGTTTCTCGATATTTCTCTACCCTATTCCTCTCTCTTTCTCGATATTTCTCCTCTCCTATTCCATTCTCGATATTTCTTTCTCCTATTCCATTCTCGATATTTCTCCTCTCCTATTCCATTCTCGATATTTCTCTCCTCCTATTTTTCTCTCGATATATTTCCATCTCAAATTCTTGTTTCTCGATATTTCTCTACCCTATTCCTCTCTCACTCGATATTTCTCCCATCCTATTCCTCACTCGATAATTCTGTCTTCCTATTTCTCTCCCTCTCAATATTTCTTTCCTTCTTCCCCTCATCATTTCCCTTCCTATTCCTCTCTCCCTCAATATTTCTTCCCTTTCTCTCCTGATTTCTCTTCCCATATTTCCCTCCCGATATTTCCCAATCTTCCTATTCCTCTCTCTCTCGATTTCCCCCACCTTTTTATTTGCCTCTCGATTTCTCCATCATTCTCTCCCCATATTTCCCTCCCCTATTTTTCCCTAGAATTACCCCCTCCAATTTTTTTCTCGATTTCACTCTTCCCCTCTCCCCTCCCCCTCTCTCGTCACGAGAGCGGACTAACCGCTCTGGGGCTTCGATTTTCCACGAGTGCAGAACCATTCGGGGGGAACGAAGACGTCGACAAGTGGAAAAGAGGATCCTCTTTGTGAGCTCTCGAAGGAATCGAAGTCGCTGACTTTGCTCAGAGCTTGCCGCGAGCTTTACTTCGAGCTTTCGACTGCTATGGTGAGGAAGGGTGAAAAGCTCGATGGAACGAGCATCGAAGGGGCGGGAGGGGGGGGGGATTGGTACTCGCAAGTCAGGGATTATCACCCGTGTTTTTCTTTCCGTTTTTTTTTCAGACTCGTCGTTCATTTTATTTTCACCGTAATACTACGTGAAGAGAATCTCTGATATTGGCTATTTACGAGTCGAGTTTTTTTCTATTTTTTTCTATTTTTTTCTTTCTTTTTTTTTGACGTTTTTTTTTTTTGTTTTTTGTCTTAGATTCTGGTGAAGTGACGACGAGAGCTTGCTTCG